>JAYRCH010000199.1:0-184666 GCA_037179445.1 Phengaris alcon alcon | reverse complement strand
TTAGTTTAAATTTTTTCATACAAAACGGCAATTTCATAGGTAAAGACCTAATATGAAGACATTTTACATTCGTTTTTATTTAGTCTATGAAGACATTTCGGAGACGTATTAATAAATGCAAAAGAAAAAAACCTAAATTGTTTTTTTTTCTTTTGCATTAATTAATACGCCTTGTTCCGTTTTCACTACTTAAGTTCCTGACAAGATTAATACTAGGTACCTATGATGACCTATAATTATCCTTATTATTTATCCGTTCAACAAATCATTGTGGAACGGATAAAAAAGGTTAGGTGTGAGTCGTAAAATACATTTTTATGTATTGAGGCAGTTGTAAAAATTACTAGGTTTATACATGAGGTGATGACCTATAATGATTTGTTGAACGGATAAAAAAGGTTAGGTGTGAGTCGTAAAATACATTTTTATGTATTGAGGCAGTTGACAAAAATGACTAGGTTTATACATAAAGTTATTGACCGATGCCATCATTTTAATTGTTTTTTGACCAGACTATGGTCAAAAATTTTGAGGTATTTTTTTTTCCGTTTCATACGTCTTATCCTTAACACAAAAGCTCAATGCAACTTCAAGGAACTTAATCTCGCGTTTAGAAATAGAATGGCCTGATTTCACACTAACCCAATGAGATGAGCTCCGATATTGATTTGCGCACGATCTACTTTGTTTATAATATATTCATTTGTTTATGGTGACTGACAAAAATACCAAAATATTTACGTCGACTAAATGGAATTTGAGTTTCATAGAAAAAATAGTCAACTGCGTATTGGGTGCTGCGATGCAAAGTTTTATAAACCCCAAAAAAGAGATCTGTACTTAAACTACAGTTTTATAAACATTAGTGATTAGATTAGATCAAAATAAATGCGGGAGTAGAACACCCAATTGTCTAGTGTGTCTAAATACCGTTAAAAACGGCCCGATTTGGCCGGGAAAAAATGGCCATCAGTAGCAAATTTTAAGGGGGAAATCGTTCGCCACTAATGCCTATCCATTCCCTATCGTCGGCTACAGCTAGTACATTAGAGGACACAGACCTCTTAAGCCTCCACAGACGAGAGGCCGATCGTTTCAGTTAGAACTGACGTCAGTTCGGCCTGAACGGATTCGAGCACATACACGGAAAAAATCGCATCCGACCCAACTGACGTCAGTTTGGCCTGAACGGATTCGAGCACACACACGGCAAAATCGCATCAGTTCGTTCTGGTTTGCCGCGAGCTACGGTTGTTTAATAATTGTGTAATAATTAAACACCGCGAAAACTCACTACGCTTGTACACGATACACGCGGCTCTGGCGAAAACTGAAGCGATTTGTCCACACATGGTCCGTTCAGTCCACCCGTACAGTCCATAATTAATGTTGCCAACTTAGTAATTATTTTACAAAGTTTTTAAATTAAGTATTTTATTCCCTCCTTAGCAGGAATTTAGTTGTTAGTAGTGTTTTAGTAGGAAAGAGCCAGACAGTAATCATATGCCAAATGGTCTAGGTTAGGCACAAAAAAAAATTACAGCTTATCATAATAATACATTCGCCCGTAATTTGATTATAACTACCCGTATATTACTATATACGTAATATTTCCTAATATTTTTAATTTAACGGTAAAATTTACAATATTTTACCGTTAAATTAAAATAAAATTTATATATACAATTTACAATAAAATTCGATATAATATTTTTTTAGTATAACAAAACCTAAAATGCCGTGGTTTTTTGGTGGCCTTACGGATTCCTAAGTTTAGTAGCTTTTTATAGTTTTCAGTATTATTTTAGTAGTTTTTAGTAGAAATCGACGCGAGTTTAGTAGTTTCGCAAAAATAGAGCTGGCAACACATACACCGAAAAATCGCATCCGACCGAACTGACGTCAGTTCGGCCCTTAGATTAATAACGCCTAGATCGATAGTCTTTAAACAAACGCATCGTACAAAGTGAAGCAAGCAACATATAGATGTAGGCGTAAGCATTACATACCGACCGACCACCGACACCGACACCGTTCACCGACAGGCACACAAACAAAACTTTAATGTTGTGGAATATGTATAATTTTAAGGGACAATTTAAAATTGGAATTATTGTGTTTTTCTTAATATCGACTTATATTTTATTTTAAACCTTCTAAACACGATTTGTGAATATTATTCATATTATACTGGTATTAAGGAGTATATTAAGGATTATTAAATTGACAGTTTAAAAAATCAGAAAATATTAAAAATCTTTGTCTTAGATGCAACTATTAGTTAGCCATGAAAATTTTGAAATGTTTTTTTTATTACTAGTAACATTTTCACAATTCACAATAGGGCAGCAAGATGATGATGGTATTATTTTAAAATGTTTTAAATATTTGGCTTAATACAAGTCAAGTTGTAGTACCTACTTACATATGAAATGTTATGTCAGAAGCATTTTTATTCTTTTACGATGCATTGTGACACCCAATAACGACAGAAACCGTCATAGCTCATAATTAAAACGCATTTGTCACCACAAATAATATACTTAGGCCAGAACAATTTGGTTTCCGTAATAATAAGAACACAACTTTAGCTTGTTTTAATCTAATGAAATATGTAACTGAAGCTTTAAATGATAAAAAGCCTATAGTCGCCATAGTCCTAGACATGAGCAAAGCTTTTGATTTCGTAGATTATAAGCTTCTACTACGTAAGCTCGAAAATATGGCATACGTGGCAAAGCTTTAGATTGGATTAAAAGTTACCTATCTGGGAAAACAGCAATGTGTACAAAGTATAAAAAAACTTGAGAGGTGTCAAGGGACACCCGGACGGAACGAAGTTCCTTTCGATTAATTAGTGAAGGAATTGTAATATTTTTTTTTTAAGTTATAATAATATATTTTTTTATTATTAACAAATATAATGTAATATAAACTTAATCAGTAGGCTCAATTTTAGAATAATTGAGAGAGAGAGAAGGAGAGACAGACAGAGAAACACGCGCACGCCGCACGGCTTACAACTATAGCAAAAAGTGTCGTTACAGTCTTAATTTTTTCCGTCTAGCCCCCTTTCGCAACGCGCGATAAGGATCTTCGTTCCAAAAATTGACAAAGGGAAACAAATTACTAGCAGTTCGGACTTTTTGCGCAATGATTTCGCAGTCTCACAAGGCAGTATACTAGGTCCATTAATATTTTTGTTTTATATAAACGACCTTCCTAACGGATCAATAAACTATTTTATTTGCAGACGACACAACGGCTATAATTAAATGTGAGAATGTAAATTCGTTCCAAAATGACATTTCTATTACAATTAACAAAATTATGGCATGGCTAAATTACATTAATTTAAAAATTAATCTAACTAAAAATAAAATAATTCAATTTAGAGATTATAGGACACCACCAATTGATATAAATATTACCACATATTGACGGAATGAAAATGGAAGAAGTAAATGCCGCAAATTTTTAGAAATTATTGGAGATAGGCTGTGTAACTGGAAGGATCACATAAACCACGTGTGTGAGAAACTCTACAAGTTTGTATACGCAATTTAAGTGTTACGCTTAAAAGTCTCGACCGAAGCCGCACTATATATACACTATACCACGGATATGTGTCGTCTGTGCTCTCGTATGGGCTATTGCTGTGGGGGAACTCTGTTGAAATTGATATGGCATTTAAGGTTCAGAAAAATTGTGTAAGAGCCATTTGCGGAGCACGGCCGATGGATAGTTGCAAATCATTGTTTCTGAAATTGCAGATTCTATCTTTGATATGCTTAAATATTAGAGATATTTGTGTTTTTGTAAAGCAACATTCGCACTACTTTCCAAAAAATGCTGATGTTAATAATAGAAGTGCTACGCCAAGCCATTTGTATAAATTGTATCTGTCTCAGTGCCGCTTTGATGTCTATAAGAAAAATGTGTACATCAACGCCATTATCGTTTTTAATAAGTTACCCGACCATTTTAAAACATTAAATGGAAATAATTTTAAAAGAGAAATAACAAAGTGGCTCTTGATTATTTGCTACACATTAAATGAATACATGACATTTAAATAAAATAATGTTTAAAAAATAAAATATGACATTTAAATCATTTATTAATATGTAATTAATTTAATTTAATATTCAAAAATCTGACATGACATTACACCAATAAATACCAACTTAATAACACAAATTATTATAAAAATGATTAATAATAATACATTCTCTTATATTAATAACGTTGATACTCTATTATACTATATTATTGTAAAAACTTTAAATAATAAGTTTTAGTTTCATTCTCATTTAGTTTTATTTTGTTGTAATATTGCAAATTGCACGCCATTGTGATGGCAGAATGTTAGAACAGCTAAGACCTATAGAAGCACTCATATTCGGTCATAATCGCATAGTATGTAGCAACTTGCGAGCGGTTACTTAAAATGTCACGCCAATAGCTATTCCTAGAGTAAAGCTCCGATTTGATCAGCCGCTTGATATTTTTAGTCCACTATAAATGTCCTTTAGAAATACGTTCAATGAAACGTTAGAAACATGATCAATATAAATTTTAAAGGGCAAAGGTAAGCAGCAAAGATAGACAGCCAGCAGGGCTATTGACAAGCCCAAATACCTTGAGTTACAAATAGGCTACTTGAACCTTTTTTTTTATCCTAAACGATTAATCATTGTTCCGTTACCCCAAAAATCAATAGAATATTATTTTAAAACCTTAAAAACCCACAAAACTCCAATTTAAAAACAGCCGAAAACACCTCTCGCCATGTTTGTCGATAATCTGTGCTCTGACGTCATACTAATAGTTAAAAAAAGTTTTTGACAACTATAACAAGTGACGTTCGTTGGCAACTCCTATTACAGGGGGGCTATGCCAAAAGAAGAAGAATAAGAACAAGTGACGTTTATTTGTTTACTATTACTATGATGTCACATCATGGCCCATCGCACAATGCACAGATAATAGTGTTTTTGTCAGTTAAAATAAAAAATTGGAGTTTTGCCGGGGAATTCAATGGGTGATGTTGTGGATTTTGCATTTCTTTCATAAATGCCATATACAGGATGTCCCGTAAATCGACGTCAAGCCGTAAACCCGTGATAGGCCAAGTTACAATAGTTATCAGAAAAATTAAAAAAAAATCCAAGTAATGTGTCTCAAAAAATACAAACCTTTTAAAAAAAATAGAAAAATCGACATCTTGTGGTGGTTTTTTAGTTCCCGGCACTACAAATTTCTACTTTTTTTGTATTTTTTTTTGTATGTAATCCTGAATAATGCTTACTAAACTGGTGCCTAAGATTTAAATCAAATGACTCCGACTTGAAAGGAGGAATTAGGGTTTTTTCCCAAAACAATGATTCGAATTTAATAGTTTGCTCGACTTTAACTGACTGTACTGGAAAAAACTGTACTACGCTTGTTTGGCAGGTAATTTTAAAAGTTGGCGCAGTTAATAAGGATGATCCAAAATGGTATGACACTTGCTAGATTGTTTCTTAAAATTTGGACAATATTGATTTTTGTAAAGAAAGTCAGTTTTCGACAATTTTTTCTTACTTACTTAAAATGATTCAAGTGTACCCAGGACTTTCTTCTAAGTGATATTCTGATTTGGATGTGACGGAGAGAAACATTCAAAGAGTGTAAGAGAGACAGATATTGACGCCACAAGTACGGGTAGACACAATGCTACTAGTGTGAGCGAGACAATATCGCTATTGTCCATGTTCCCGACGTACAGCACACAAAATACAATAGATACGTTACTCTACTTCGTTTACTGCGCACACCGTATTCGTTCGTCTTGATTTCGTACATACCACTTTTTGCTTTGTTTATTGGACTCGATTGCTTGTGATTTGGATTTGGACTGTTTAGTTTCTCTTTCAACGACCTTTGCTTTCTCTTGGACTATCGTTGATCGTGTGATTGTGTAGTACCACCATGTCGGTGTACACCGCACAGGAATATGCCAACATGCATCTTATTTATGGTGAATGCCGATGCAATGCTAGTGCTGCAGCTAGGCTTTACCGCCAAAGATACCCAAACGCTGCTCGTCATCCCGATCATCGAGTTTTTGTGAATGTGCACCGTTCACTCTTAGAGGGACGATTCCCAAGCCAAGTACACAGTGAAGGAAGAAGTCGCTTGCCTTACGATGACATCGTACTACAAGCAGTCGCAGAAGATTCAAGTACTTCAGTACGACAAATCGAAGAAAGCACAGGAGTGCCCAAAAGTGTAGCCCATCGAATCATGAAAAGTCATGAGCTCCACCCATACCACGTCACGCGAGTACAAACTTTACTACCCCGGGACTATCTCCCAAGAGTTACGTTTCGTGAAACGATGTTACAAAGACACCGGGAAGATCCACGATTCATAGACAAAATTTTATGGTCCGATGAGACCACTTTTAAAAAAGATGGGTACATGAATCTACACAACTTACACGAGTGGCATGTAGGTAATCCACATTTGATGAGAGAGGATAGATCCCAGTATCGATTCAAAATTAACATGTGGACCGGGATTCTAAACGGGAGAATCATCGGACCTTTTGAACTGCCAGAGACCTTGAATGGCGACATTTATTTGGACTTTTTAAGAAATCATTTACCAAATTTATTGGAAGACGTACCCCTGCACATTTACAGAGACATGTGGTTCCAGCAAGACGGCTGCCCGGCGCACTATGCCCGTTCAGTGCGAGATTATTTAGATAATGAATATCCAGAAAGGTGGATAGGGCGGTCTGGTACCATTTCGTGGCCAGCCCGTTCACCTGATTTAAATCCGCTAGATTTTTTTTACTGGGGAGCTGTGAAAGAAAAAGTGTATACAAAGCCAATTGAAAATGTAGTTGAACTACGACGACAATTAACGCAAGCAGCTGAATTAGTTAATAACGGCAGATTTGCCCGTCTGATAAAGCGGTCTTTTTTAAAAAGATGTCGAGCTTGCATTTATGCCGGTGGAAGGCAGTTTGAACATTTGTAATGAAATATTTTAGACTCCAAAAATTTGTTTCAATTAAAAGCTTTCCTAAAAACACCTTTCCAAAAGTTAAAAGTAATGAGACACTATGGCCCCCGTGGCCCGTGATATTCTTTTACTTCTTGGATTTTGTCTCTCTTACACTCGTTGAATGTTTCTCTCCGTCTCATCCAAATCAGAATATCACTTAGAAGAAAGTCCTGGGTACACTTGAATCCTTTTAAGTAAGTAAGAAAAAATTGTCGAAAACTGACTTCCTTTACAAAAATCAATATTGTCCAAAATTTAAGAAACAATCTAGCAAGTGTCATACCATTTTCGAATCCTTATTAACTGCGTCAACTTTTAAAATTACCTGCCAAACAAGCGTAGTACATTTTTTTCCAGTACAGTCAGTTAAAGTCGAGCAAACTATTAAATTCGAATCATTGTTTTGGGCAAAAAGCCTCATTTCCTTTCAAGTCGGAGTCGTTTGATTTAAATTTTAGGCACCAGTTTACTAAAGCATTATTCAGGATTACATTTAAAAAAAAATTAAAAAAAAGTAGAAATTTGTAGTGCCGGAAACTAAAAAACCACCACAAGATGTCGATTTTTCGATTTTTTTTAAAAGCTTTGTATTTTTTGAGACACATTACTTGGATTTTTTTTTTAATTTTTCTGATAACTATTGTAACTTGGTCTATCACGGGTTTACGGCTTGACGTCGATTTACGGGACACCTGTATAAATAATAATAATAAAAAAATTAAAAATATTATTTTCTAATTAAGTTTATTTATACATCTTGTTATTTTATTATATAATTTAGATATTTTAGTTTTCCTAAGCCAAGTACTAAAGGAAATACTCATTGAATGTATGAAATTATGTATGAGTCAATTAGCCTACTGTACAATAGTATATCTTTCCTATTAATATATCCTATAAGATATATTAACAAGTTTGCCAATGCGATAGTTTTAGAAGATGGATGGATGGATGTTGGTTACTGGTGACACTTTTGTTGTTATAGCGGTAACAGAAATACATCTTCTGTGAAAATTTCAACTGTCGAGCTACCACGATTGAGGATATTTCCTCAATCGTTTGTCAAATCGTAATGACAGACGGACGGACGGACAGACGGATAGAGAGTCGTCTGTCTCGGATAGCGAAGTTTCAGTAATAGAGTCCTGTTTTTACCCTTTGGGTACGGAACCCTAAAAAAATATACTTTAAGGGGCCCCATATACGGTCCGGTTTTCCATTAGCCGGCCTGAACAGATGCAAAATCGTATCGCCTGTGTGCTATTTCGAGATCGTATCAGTCGGCCGGATGGACTGAAGCGATTCGTTCCAGTGTTGCCAGCTCTGTTTTTGCGAAGCTACTAAACTCGCGTCGATTGCTACTAAAAACTACTAAAAGAATACTGAAAACTATCAAAAAAGCTACTCTACTTAGGTATCCCTAAAGCCCCCAAAAACCACTGCATTTTAGGTTTTGATATATTAAAATTTTATTATATATTGAGTTTTATTATAAATTTTACTGTTAAATTAAAATATACTAGGAAATATTACGTATATAGTAATTAAACGTGTTAAGTAAGTAACTTACGGACGAATGGTACGATGTATTGTTATGATAAAGTGTCAATTTCTTTCGTTTTTTTTTGTGCCTAACCTAGGCCATTTTGCATATGATTACTGTCTGGCTATTTCCTACTAAAAAACTACTAACAACTAAATTTCTACTACTAAGGACTACTTCCTATAAATTAAACTACTCAATTTAGTAGTAAAACTTTGTAAAATAACTAAGTTGGCAACATTAATTCTGGACTGAACGGATGGACTGAGCAGACCATGTGTGACAAATCGCTTCAGTTCTCGCCAGAGCCGCGGCCGTGCGGGCGTGTATCATGTACTAGCTTAGCGAGTTTTCGAGGTGTAATAAGTAATAAAAGTCGGGTGTAATAAAAATACAATTAATAAACACGAACTTAGCTCGCGGCAAACCAGAACGAACTGATGCGATTTTTCCATGTATGTGCACATGCACAGGAAAATCGCATCAGTTCGTTCTGGTTTGCCGCGAGCTACGGTCGTGTTTTTAGGGTTTCGTAATACTTAAGGAACCTCACCTTGACAATAGTACATCGTAGCACGCGTCCGTTAGTCGCTTAAAACTACCCATTTAATTTCTATATACCTCCTACTATATTTTTTTTATTTAAGGGTAAAATTATCATAGATTCAATATAGTAAAACTGAAAATGCAGTGGTTTTTTTAGGGATTCCTAAGTTTAGTAGCTTTTTTATAGTTTTCGGTACTCTTTTAGTAGTTTTTTGGTAGCAAACAACACGAGTTTAGTAGTTTCCCAAAAACAGAGCTGGTAACACCGGAACGAATCGCTTCAGTCCATCCGTTTAGGCCGAACTGAAGGCAGACAGAGAAGTTTTCCGTAGCAAACGTTAAAATATCAATATACTTTCTTTTGATAGGTGTATACTGTATGTATTTAATATGTTTTGGTTAGGCGTATAGTTAATGTTGTCTACGATTGATTTCCGATTGCGTACCCAAAATTAGACAAGGTCGAAGCCTTGGGTACTTTTATGGAAAACATAATCGTTTGATATTATGTTACGTTACGCATTGTTAATAAGAGAATTATAGTTTAAAAAAAACAAAAAAAACACGCTTTTATAGAAAATCTAACTAAAAAATAAAAAATAAAATTCAATAAATTTGGATTAAGAACAGTGTAAATGAAAAATAAATGTTTATTATTGTAAAAAAGCGTGGGGTGCAGTGTCTTCACCTGTACGTTTGTTTGTATGTAACCGACTCCAGTGGATTTGATTTTGATCCACTTCAAACGGTCAGATTTCGTTTAAAGTGATTTTTAAGATATTATCAAAGTGAAGATCCTTCTCATATCTGCCAATAAAATGTTTATAACTATTGACACTATGCACCCCACGTTTATTTACAATAATAAACATTTATTTTTCATTTACACTATTCTTAATCCAAATTTATTGAATTTTATTTTTTATTTTTTAGTTTTTCTTTAGATTTTCTATAAAAGCGTGTTTTTTTAGTTTTTTTAAACTATAATTCATTTTTTGCTTTTTAGTACGATTTGCCAAAGATTAAGCCTGGAACTGCAAGCATGCGTAGTTCGCGCACTAGTTCCATCTCTCTTACTCTCATGCAAAGGATGCGGAAAGAAATTGATGAATCCTGACGAATTTAATCAGGATAATCGGATATTTTAATCGAATTATTCCATTGTCATCGGTCTTTGACAGGTGTGCAAAGTTTGAATTAAATCTGATCGTTCAAAGTAGGACAAAATCGAGCCCAAAGGAGTTGGTTACAAACAAACGAACAAGCAAGCAAACATACAGGTGAAACTAATAAAAGCGTTATAAAAAGGGGTAACAATGTTAACTCTAGCATGGACTATGGACATGCGCCAGTTCTCAAGGCGCGTGTCCATAGTCCATGCTAGACAAAACATGTGTGTAACGGGTAACTTTGCGTGTGTAAACAAACAGCTCATTTTAATTTTGTAAAAACAGATTAAGTGAAAACTGATGAATAGAATTTAAGAGCAGTTTTTGGGCCATACTTAAAGCTCCATTTTGGGGAAGAACTATGTAACTGTAACAATATTACGTCGCGCGTCGGACTAAGACTGGGACTACATTGTCCGGAATCAGTATGGCCCGGAAAAATTCAGAGCACTGAAAATAGTACTCTGCGCTAATACAATAGAGTTGAAAATCGAAGTGTCGAGTGACAAGCTGTCAATTGTCATATATGACATTGACATTTAACTCGACACTTGTGTGTTCGATTTTCAACTCTATTGTATTAGCGCAGAGTTTTATTTTCAGTGCTCTGAGTTTCTTTGCGCAGAGTTTTATTTTCCCGGGCCATACTGATTCCGGACAATGTAGTCCCAGTCTTAGTCCCACGTGCGACGTAATATTGTTACAGTTTATTTATAGACGTAATATTTTCCCGGGCCCGCCGGATTCCGGATCATACTATAGTCCCAACCTTACTATTAGTGAACCTAGGCCAAGGGTCAGTCCGTAAATAACGTTGAGGTAATGTGTGTGGAGATCCTGAAGGGATATCCACCTCATCTCTATTAGCCGGAACTATAATTTTGTTCATTTATATCAGGTTTGACGAATGAAAGAAATCCAAATATTTCTACAACGTACTATCGGCATGGAAGCTATTTTCGAATTAAAAACGATTCCCGCATCATTCGTTTCGATAGGAATATCTCCACTATCGGCACATCTGATTGTCGTTGATTAGATAAATCCCTTATAAATAGGTGCAGCACTGAGCACGTTAGCATCACGATCGTGCGATCATTATGCGGTAAACAATGCTTTTCGATCTTCAACTCTGAACACGTATTCTACATCCCTTTACATGCCACGCAAGAACACAAGAATCCGTTTTTTACACCGATATCTATAATATAATAATCTAACCCAGGGATTCCCAAAGTGGTCGATATCGGTTTACTAGGGGTCGACATAAACGAAAACTGATTTTGGGGGTCGACGAGGTCTAAAAATCGACCCCTATTAAATAAACACAAGTTCCTATTTAAAACATTCAAGATAGGTAGGTACTGTATTGTTTATGTTGTGTTACCGTGTACTAAGAATAATTAATATTTTTGTAGGAAATAGCATTGTTGTAGTAATGTAAAGTCTCAAGTTCGTACAAGATGAAAAACTCGGCAAGTCAGTGTGGACAAGTTTGTGCAAAATAATGAGTTCGAGCGTACGTCTTTCAGGCGCATTTTGACTTGCTCTCTATTTGACGCTTACGCAATTTAACACGAACGATAAACAAGTCCAAACGTGTTCCTGATATGTTACTATTTAATGAGCTTGCACTTAGGTTGAAAGTCCATTTGCGTTTTGAAAATCGTTGGAGCTTGAACGATAATAACTCATATAAGTACTCATTTATTTCAAGAGATTACAAAGTTATTATATAGCTAAATTAAGTGAAGTAAAGTGACTGAAAAAGAATTTACAAAATGCTGAGCTCCCTACGCGAGTTAATAGCGTAACCATACAATATCTGCAGTCTATGAAAAATTTACAGTGTTAGTACCAAACAGTTTTTATCCGGCACAGCGCATCAGCATTGCCCCACTGTGTAATAGTGATCAGTTGAGCTCTCTGTAGATTGTTTGCAACAGTTTGCAGTTGCCTCAGTTGTTTCAATTGTAAAAATTTACTAGTTTAATTTGTTTTAGTACATGATTGTAATTTTTTTTGCCCTATGGTAAACACAACATATAAAAGTATAAGATATAAAAGTATTTGTAAAAATTACTTACACTTAAGTTGTTAAGTAGGTAGGTACCTAAACTTTGAAGTGTTCAGTTGCTTTGGTTTTCGTTCTTATGCTGATAGGTACCTACTTACCTAATACAAATTTTCTATACCTACTATAGTTACTTACCTAATATAGGTATCCAAGTTTAGCAATGAGTAAGTCAGTAATCCCTAACAAACATCCGTTACCTGGGTGTGATAAAAATAAGATAGTGTGCAAATTTAACACTTTATTATTGTTTTTTATTTAGGTAGTTTCTTATTTTTTTTATTTTCAGGATTACTGAGAGTTCTATGATGGTGGATACGAAAAATAAATGCAGACAATACTGTTTGGACTACTTGAAGTTCGGATTTATTGCATCTCCATCAAATCAACACTTGCCGATATGTCTCATATGTGAAAAAGTATTCAGTAACGATGCCATGAAGCCTTCAAAAATGGATGACCACTTATCAAGAGTACATGCTGGCAAAAAAAGTAAGCCCTTGTCATTTTTTCAAGCACTCAAAGAAAAACTAGACAAAAGGCCATCCATAAGATCGATGTTTGCGTCATCATCTATTAAAGACGATGATGGTTTACGAGCGTCCTATAATATATCATTACTAATAGCGAAGTCGGGGAAACCACACACAATTGGAGAGGAGCTTATCTTACCAGCCATTGCGGAGGTCCTTAACAATGTGTTGCACAAGCCCGCACATGATATTTTAAAGAGAATACCTTTGAGCAATAACACCGTTAAGAGACGCATATAGGAGATGGGACGCGATGTGGAAAACATTTTATGCATGTTCTTACAGACCAACAGATTCTCTCTCCAGTTGGACGAGTCTACATTACCCAGCAATGAAGCTGTGTTGTTAGGATATGTTCGATATATCAAAGATGAAAATATGTGCCAAGAACTGCTTTTTGCTACATATTTAGAGACTAATACCAGAGGAGAATCGATTTTTCAGACCGCGGAACATTTTTTTACTGACAAAGCTATTCCATGGAATAACATTGTTTTTGTGGCGTCTGATGGTGCACCGTCTATGGTTGGTCGTCATCGTGGTTTTATAGCTCACTTAAAGCGACAACTGCCTGATGTACTGGTTATTCACTGCGTGATTCACAGGCAGCATTTAGTAGCAAAAAAGCTGAGTCCTAGATTGCATAAGTCTTTACAATATGTAATAAATGATATCAACAACATTCGAAGCAATTCTTTGAACTCTCGGTTATTTGCTCAGCTATGTGAGGAAAACAACGAAGTCTTTACTGGATTACTTTTGCACACTGAAGTTCGCTGGTTATCAAGAGGCTCTTGCTTAGAAAGATTTTCAGCCATTTTTGAATCTGTGTTGGAGTTTTTACAAGAAAAAGATCCGAATTTGAAAGAAAATCTGAACAATTGGAAAACAGATATTTATTACTTGACTGATATCTTTGGAATGTTCAACAAAGTTAATTTGCAGCTGCAGGGTGACGATCTTAACTTGATCCTTCGTGGGTAAACTAATCCTTTATAAACAAAATTTAGGCAGAAAAGAATATTATATATTCGCAGTTTCCGCATTTGTCAAAATTACCAGAAATGCTTCAAGTTGATGACATTCTATTATATGTCACTAACTTGGACGCATTACACAAGGATTTTACGGAGAGGTTTGAGGATCTTTTAAATTTACAAATTCCTCAATGGATAATAAATCCGTACAGTACCACAGCCATAGAAGAAGCCAATGTGATAATGCAAGAAGAGTTGATTACCATCAGCACAGACGAAGAGCTTAAGCAGAAGTTCAACCAAGACTATCAGAAGTTCTGGTTGCAACGCAACATTGAAACACAGTATCCTATATTGTGGAACATTGCTGAAAAGTATCTTATCGCTTTTCCATCATCATACCTAGTTGAAAAAAGCTTCAGTGTGGTAACAAACATTTTGACGAAACAAAGAAATCGTTTGAAAATCAACGAACGTGGAGATTTAAGGCTGCAACTCACCAATATTGAACCGGATGTAGCTAGATTGGTAGATAGTCACCAGGTTCATCCATCACACTGAATGTTTTATTTTCTCTTTGCGAATTAATACTTTTTTAAATATAATTTCCTACCTACTTAAGATTTTTTAAGTACTTAATTTGTAATAATCATTATAAATTAAACTTGATATTTACTGAATTTTATGTCTTTTTATTTTGTTAAATTTTGATGAGAAAATGAAGTCAACTTTACTCACTTAACCAAGTGCAAAGTTTTCCAGTTGGTACCTTAGTACCTAGGTATTTTGTATCAATAGGAAAAAACTAAAGATAGGCCCCCTCATTCATGATAGTCTGCTAACTTAAAGCATTGCTAATTACTCTGTCTTCTTCTATTGACCTAAGTCAGAGTGAAAAATGACACTCTGTAGCAGCTGTTTTAAGTTAGCGGACCATTATGAATAAGGGGGTTGATCTTAAAAGTATGTAATTTGGACATGGGGGTCTGAGATAACAGTTCATTTTGGAAAAGGGGTCACTTGTCCAAAATAGTTTGGGGATCTCTGATCTAACCTAACCAAGACCATGTCATGACATGTCTAAGGAGGGTTTTTTGTATGGAGCCCGTCCCCACTACTGTAGCACTACAAGACGTATATCAAATGAAAGGGCTTTAAAAGTGTGTCTTTTTGTTGTATGACAAAAAAACCACGGGAGAAAAAAGTTAATAAAGGTTAAAAAAACGTTTAAAAATATCCTATATTATTGCAACATTTCATAGTGTTGCTAGTAAGGAACAATATGTGGGAAGTAATGATACACAGCAAACTTCAGGAAAATGTTATATTTCCATAAAATGCCTCATATTTTTGAAGAAATGTATGGGAAAATAATAAAATGCAAAAATAACCTCTATTCTTTATGGGCTCGAATCCTGGTTAGGAAAATTGAGTTATCAAAAATCTAATGATGCAGTTTAAGTTTTCATCAAGTCGGACTCGACATTCCGTTGAGCTAAATTGCTATTCCTAATTTGTTTTTAGACTTCTCTTACAATGCCCAGAAGAATAATTCACCATGGTACATGGTACTATATATTTTTAACTTTTTTCTATACATAAGTTATTTATGCTATTTAATTGTATGTATTTTAATGAAATTGTTTTATCTGCATCATTAGATTTTACATGAACCAATTTTCCAGGCCAGGATTCGACCCGCAGATTAAGAAAAAAATAACATTCTGTATTATTGCACCATTCGATAGTGTCGCTAGTAAGAAACAATTTCCAGAAAGTAAGTATGTGCGAAAAAATTGAGGAAAAAGCTTATTTTTAGCATTTTACTATTCTTCCATACATTTCTTCATAATATGAGGCAGTTTATCGAAATATAACACTTTTTTGAAGTTTGCAGTATACCATTACTTCCCAAAAATTATTCTTTATTAGCATCACTATGAAATGGTGTATTAATACAGTGTTGTGTTATTACAGTGTTTGATTCGCACTCGAGAGAGTGCAGGTTCGATTCCCAGGTTGTGGCGTGTACCAATGAAACGTTTTCAGATCTCAAGTACGGACGCTCTAACGGTGAAGGAAAACATCTGTTTTAATAAGGTGCACTTTTTTTCAAGACGAGGGCGCTAGCGCACAAATTAGGAGGTGGCTAGAAGTTGAATATGAAAAGAGCACATCAAAATGTATGTTCAAAACTCCCGCAAAACTTTCCAGTTAGAACTACCAAATTACTAGGCTAAGTGCCAATTTCACCAACACCTGTTAAAGTTAATCGTCGATTAAATATCATGTTAGCTCTCTCGTTCTTCGTATTAATGAAAGAGAAGGCATAATATTTACACAAATTTAACACTATCAGGCGTTGGTGTAATTGGGACTAAACGTGTCGGACAAAATCAAGCCTTCATTCTATCTGATCTATGGTCCGTATTAATAAACCGTTCTCAAACTCGTTTTCAAGACCTTTCTTGGCTGAATCGGTCTCAAGTAACGATTAGCTCCTTAACATGGTTTTTAATTCAAAGTATGATCTCAAGACCGTATCAGTTGATAACGTTATTGAGATCACTTACTCAATTTTTAAGCGTCATCTACACGACAAAAAAGGAATGAAATAACGTTTCGTATACACTTCTACAAAGAACGCATTTATTGAATAAACATTCCTTCAATATTTCCTTTTAAAAATAAAAATACAAAAAAAGTTTAGTCTGTATTTTTCATATTGTAAAAAACTGATATTCATTAATTTTCACGTAGATATTAAAATTTATTATTCTCTAACATATTAATATCCATATTTTATAACAACTACGTAAAACGGAATGCGGATCATTGCCATTCGAAAAAAAATCGTCCTTCTATTCTTTAAAATGGCTCCTTAGTGATACGCCGTACCTACAGCTGTACTTAAGTACTATCTATTAATTAAAACATCTTAAGTACTTTCTTGAGAATTGTGTGAGAGATAAGAACGCTTTTTTTAATACGTGTCTAAGACCTCGTCCGCTAGAGATATAAAACAAACAAATTGTGCGGTGGGGTTGTTTCCCATTTAAAGGCCTACAAATAAGTCCATCATGGAATGTGTCTATCTTTAAAGAATAGCTCACTATACCCATTATAAGTTTTAATAATGATGAAATAATGTGGTATTTTCAGAAGAATTTTTTGGATACAAACGTGATCCTTGACAAATTAAACAAGATGACACTTTTTTTTTTTATGTAAATAACCTTCGAATAACAGACAAAAATTCTAGAAATTGTTTTAAACAAAAATTAATTTCACTTATTATAATTATGTATTGGTAAAAATAAAAGCAAATAATAGCAGAATGCCAACATTGTTGCATCTAAAGAGCCATTTCCACGGGTCGGTTTTCGCTGTGCGGCGAGCCGTCTGAGAAGTCACCTCACCTCGCCGAATCGCAAGCCCGGCTTTAGGGTCAACTCACACTGGCGCAGAGTCGAAGCGCCACGTCGTCGCACGTCATGATTTTCTCATAGAGGCTATAACGAATGATTTCAAAACTAAGATGGGCTATGACGTCCATTTGACAGAAGAAACTTCATACAAGAAAAACTTACGCCATCTTGATTTCAGAAGATTTTGTCAATTACATTAAGCAGACCGAATATATACTACGGAAAGCAAATGTCAAAATGTCAAACCTCGACGGCAAAAGTAGGCCAGTTTCAATGTGGACACTTTGTTTCTACATGCCTCGTGTATAGTAATGTGATAAAGAGAAAATATTTGTTAGTTTGTATGTTGGTTTGAATTGAATAAGTTTCGAAATTAGTGGATTGATTTTGATGAAATGATTTGCACAGATATGGAATAGAACACGGGGCTACTTTTTATCACGGGAAAATGTACCCCGTGGGATTTCTTTTTGCGAGTACGAATGGCAACATCTAGTCTTTAGTATAAAACTACAGGTAGGTATATATGTCTATGCTTAAAGCATATTCAATTCTATTTTTCCATTATTAAGGTACAAATTTGTATTATGCGCTACCGTATGGTAGCGCTCGACATCGCACGTCTGCGTTTTACTCGGGCGCAGTGACGCATCAGACTTGACTATACAGCGTGTTTAATGTTTCCGAATAATAAAATTTTCAGAAGACAGTTTTGAAAACTTTAAAACACATAAATAATATCGATTTGTAAATAATTGTCAACCTATATATAAAAAAGCGTAGATAGTTAATTTGCGCGAGTGAGATCGTGTTAAAAAACTTCTTTGTCGTTTAAATTTGAATTTATTTAATGTTATGTTTAGAATGTCAAAATTTGAATGAGTTCTACGTAATTTCGGCTGCATCGCGCTATCAAAGCATCGAAGAATATTGTTTAATGGCAAAGAATGTATATTATTAACGTAAAATTTATAAAGGCAAGGATTAGTTCTAAGGATTTGAATTGAAAGCAAAATACGTCTCCTAGTGTAACTCTGTAGATTCATTCAGTAGATATCTTTGGGGATTCTGTTTGGATATTATACGAATGGATGATATTATCATAATTATTGTCATTTTCATTTTTCGCCTGCAACTGAGCGTTTGACCAGTGTGACCAGAATAAATTAAATCGACCATTCTGCAATTCACATGATATCCGAGTTCTGCTAAAATCTACCAAAAACTTTTAAATAGCGTTTTCGAGATTTAAAACATACCCCAGGGCAGAGCATGCCGAATATACATGAGGTTTGTTTCGAAATCATTTTTTTTATTGTCTTCTAAATCTGCTAAAAACTGCAAATTTTTCAGATCTGCGATACAATCTACAAAACACGAAAATTGTATTCTGATTCTGCTGAAATAGCAGGATTTTGCTAATCCTGGCCACACTGTCGAATACCTAACTTTGGGGCTTGCTGCTTTTAGTCACTCGTGGCCTCACCGAATTGGCATTTACACAGTGGATTTTCACTGTGCTGTGGAAATCGTGCGACTAGTCACCCGTGTAAATGTTACAAAAGTTGGGGCTTGCTGCTTTAGTCACTTGCGGCCTCGCCGAATTGGCATTTACATGGTTGACTTTCGCAGTGCGGCTGAAGATAGTGCAGCTTTAGGTACCTGTGTAAATACCCCATAACAAAAAGCAAATAAAACATAAATTATTTTATGTGAATGAGAATAATTTAAGAATTAATTAATTTATTTATAAAATGTGGGAATATAACTTTAAATAATAAAATAAAAGTTACTTATGTTAATTACGCTGACAAATGTAAGACCCAAATTATATCTTAGATTCCTAACACTATCAGTAACTCCTAACAGAACTAAATAATTGATGTAAAAAATGGATTTTATAATGCACTATCAAGGAAATATTGTGTATATCATTTCTATCACAGACCAAAAACAATATTTACATTCATAATATTTGTTTTCTTTTTTGCAAGTATTTGCCAATCTTGTCTATGATGATCAAATTTCTTGTAAAAAATTTGCAGTTTTTTAAATCAATGAGACCTTTGTTAACTTTAAAAACCTATATAATTAATTAAAGTATAAAAAAACTTAAGCCTCTTCGTCCGTTATTTGATGATTTATACAGTGTTCTCCGAGCGAAGTAACCACTCTTGAAATACTGTAGTGCCTGGGACAGTTGGTTCTTAAATGTTGTATGATTGCCCAAGCACACACGGCATTCTCACAACAGTCAGCCTAGTCCAGAGAAATGACTGGTCAATGTGTCTGGGACCAACCATGTGTTTCCTCACTATGTTTTACTTCACCATTGGAGTGTCCTTGTCCGTATAATGTACTTGAGATCTCAAAATGTCTCATTGGTACACACCACAACCTGAGAATCGAACCTGCACTCGAGTGCGAATCAAAATGGTCTACGCACTAGGCCACGGAGCTCACAATTAATATTAAAGCATAATAGCAAACAAATTATGAGGTAATCAGTGTTTAAAAATATCAAGATCTGAGTTATCAGAAGTGTATTTGTGAGTGTAGTTTACATAATGCTAGACTTACCTTAAATGAACTGTGCACTAGTGTTTCATCCAAGTCAATCACCATACATTTTTTGTGCATGTCTTGGTGTCTCACTGGCGGCAATAGAGGTCGGGGGGGATGGTCTGACATAACAAGAAGCGGAGGTGAAGCCCTGCCGTCGACACTGTTCCCGCCATTCCCGCCAGGCGGACCCTTGCCTCGTCCACCTCGCCAGCAACATAACAGTGACCGTAGGAATCCTCCACTTCCACTTGATTTTTTCGTCCCCAAGGGAGTGGACCCAGAAACCGGTGTTCCGTCACCTTCATTATTTTGTGCGACCGGAGACGATCCTAAAACAACATTACACGATATCACCACGATGACCACAAGCGAGCGAACTCAAGGTTACTTTGTAGTAACTTTGTTGCTGCAACCTTTCTAAATATTTACAGTAGTTCTGCTCTCACAAAAACATTCGACACTCTTCGCTTTTCCCTGTACCGGACACAGTGTTTACATTCTTGATCTCGACCCACTGGTATGAGTTTGGTATACAAAGGTAACATTATACGCTCCAATTTGGAGGCAGTAGGTAACAGGTGTAGATACTCGGTTTAGATTTACCTCTGTCGGATCCATAGTTGTTTAACTGTTCGTCATCCCGTGAGACCTGAGTTATTATAGACGATGCGTCCATTTAAACATTTGTTTTTGGCCTTAACATAAACGGCGACAAAGTTTATGTATGATTTTAACACCATAAAACTTTTTTTATCTCTCTTTACGATTACAAAATGGCAGGCAAGTTTCTGGGCAAATACCAAAAAACAGCATGGCCAACATTTCAATTATAGAAAACATACTTTCCTTTTCATTATTTTAGGACCATATCATGTGTCTGAAAGAGAAAGCAAATCACAAGCCTTATTGTTAGGTTTTTTTTTTTTTAATATATGGCGGCAGCTTATCTTAAAACTATTTGCCAGTGTCATGTCATGTCAGTCAATTCCGTAAAGTGGTAGACGCTTTACTGAAAGTTCCTAGGAAGTTTTGGCGGAAAACACAAAATAGCACGCTTTTAGAAGTTGTATCACTTGCCCACACTTGTTCACGTTAACGAATATTTAATGGTTAATATTCTACCAATATTACACATTATGAACCGAGATAACACAAATTTATGAAATATTACAAATTCCATACGTCACCTATTGAACTCCCTTGCAAAACCCCTATTCATGGAGAACAGAGGTAAGGAGTACCATCTCTCTAAGGCAGAAAAGCTAAAAAGTGTCCGACAAAAGTAATTAAATAATTGTTCCAAAACTGACCATAATGGCGCTAGAGTGGCAAGGGTGTGTGATATTATGAAGTTTATCAATAAGAGATGAAGTAAAGTGAGTTGAGTTTAGTTATTTAAAATTTTTGACGACTTTAGTAGATTAAAAGTAGTTAATTCAGTAAATCATGAAAATTCTAATTACTCGTATAGTCGAAAATATTTTTATATATAAAACCGAAGAAGATGCTAAGATTTAATTACATGTTTAAATTTTGCCGCTTTACTCCCGTCTGCGTCTGTAGCACCTCCTATTTAACGCTATTTTACGGACACTTTTAATGTAAGGAGATGGTACTCCCTAATTCTATTCTCCATGCCCCTATTGTTAGGTTGTCAACAGGAGAATATACAGATAATAAAATCTGTTATTTTCAAAGATTATTTACAAGTTATTTAGCCGTGCTCGAGACATTTAAATGGTTGATAAAACTTAACGTTTTTGATCCAATAAGGATGCAACCGATTGAATATTATTGATGTACTCGTAATTTTAAAGGTTCATCAAATGGGGGTTAACTTGACACTGGCAAATAGTTATAATCCAATTTATTCCGAAAGAATATTAAGCTGCCAAGTGTCATTGGGTTTTCTATACTTTCTGGTTTGGATCCAATGATCAAAGAATAATAATTGGATGTGGTTTGGATTTTTCTGTGTCAAAAAGAAAAGAATGTCCCAGAGCTTTACAAAAAATATTTATCATTAGAAAAATAGAAAGTGACTATGTGATATCAATTCATTGAGAAATATTTTAAATCATGTAGAAGTGATAGTTAAACTCTTATAATCTTTAAAGGTTACTCATTAAAAGAAACAATGTCGTCGAAGGATCCAGGCGCAATACCAAGTCGGTGGCTGAATTGTCCTCCATTAGCCGTGGAGCTTATAGCAGAACAATTACTCGCTTTTAAAACGCCACTTGGTACACAATTTAACGAGAAAATACCACAGTCTAAGCGATTTACACCGTTGGATGTGTTTAAACACGTCCAAAACATGAAGGCAAGAATGATCAGCTGTTACGTTATCTCGTTTGTTTATCTTTAATATCATACTTTGTTGATGTGTGACTTTTTCCGCAGATGAAACTCGGCCTATGGATTGATTTGACGAACACTAGTCGTTTCTACGACAAATCTGATATAGAACGCATGAACTGTAAATATCTCAAGTTAAAATGTCGCGGACACGGCGAAACACCTTCACCTGAACAAACTAAGTAAATTTTGTATTCTATACATTTAGATCCATCATTAATTTCCATTCTATAATATCATAATTATAAACATAATATAACATGTAAGATACAAAAGTTCCACTAACAGTAAAAGTTAAATCTGCTTTATACTAAAACTAAGCAATTTACGTACGAAGAGTTGATGCTATTACAGTGCAGCTAATTTTTTAATGTTCCTCTGAAATAATTGATACTGTTTGTAGGAAGTTTATTGAAACTGTTGCCGCATTCACGGAAGACAACCCAAACCTGCTAGTTGGAGTTCACTGCACTCATGGTTTCAACAGAACTGGTTTTCTGCTTGTTGCGTATATGATTGATCAACTGTGCTTTACATTATTTCCAGCACTTAAGATGTTTGCTAATGTGAGGTAAGCAGTAATGTGTGTCCTCAAATTATAAAACCTTAGAATTAACTCCTCTGGTGTTGTGGGTGTCAATGAGCAACACTAAAGTAAGGCCAACGAGACGAGATAAAAAACGTAAATAAACGGACCGCTACTGAGTTGCATTATGAAAGTGAGTTAATATTATATCTGTCCTTATCACTCGTATGTAATAATGACGTCAGTTGGTCGACGACAGCTGTTGTAGCGTGTTTCGTGGTACAGGAAAGCGGCCAGTGCTGCAGTTGTCAACATTTGGTCCGCCAAACAATTGTGAACAAGTTCATTCCTGTTTAGATTGCAACTCGTATGGGCTGACATAAAGGGACACGTAGCTCACAATAATACTACATTTAAATTTGAAGATGTGAAAAAACTGCTAGAAGTGGGGATCCAACATGTATCTGCTGATAAATGGCGAAATTGTGTGGATCATGTAATAAAAATCAAGGACAATTTTTATAGCAATATTGACAACATGATTGATAATACAATAGATAGTTTTATCATTAACACAGCTGACTCGGACTCTTCCAACGAATCATCAATGTCTAGTACAGAGGACAGCGATTAAAATTCTAACTTTATAATAATTTATTCAAATAAAAATGTTTTGAACCCCTGAAAATTTGTTTACATTCTTCATCTCGTCTGGTTGGCCTTACTTTAGTAGGTTTTCATTTGTCAATACATGCTTATTCATGTGACAATACCCTTATGTCATCAATAGAACGCAATAAATAACGCAATAAGAAATATAGTGGGCAGCTTCTTATTTAAATTTTCAAAAGTTAATAGGTGATATTTTATATTTCATGCAGTTTATTAATAGGTTATGTAAATTGTCAATGGAAGTGTCATGGATTTGTCTTAATGACCTATATTGTTTTCACTTTCTTTTCTTTTTCAGAGAACCAGGGATTTATAAACAGGACTATCTCGATGAATTGTTTAACCGTTACAAAGATACTGAAGATGAAGAAGACATTCAGGATAAAGTACCAATAGCTCCAGAGAAGCCGGATTGGTGTTATGGTAAGCCCCAATTTCACCAGACTTCTATAAATGTGCTTAACACAAAATCTGGATTTGATTTTCTCGATCATCAATATTAGAACTGGTCAGACATTGATAACATTAGCTCAGAGTTAAACATCGTTTTTAATATGTTGATGGAATTGGGGCTTAGTTGTGTTAAATACTATGAATAAAGTCCAGGTAGATTAGAATCGGACTTTGTGTAAAGTACATTATTATAATTTTAAAATTGTATTTATTATGCACTGTATGTAAGAACCAGGATAATTAGATGTATTTACTGTTATAAAAAGTTTTATAAATATTTTAGAGGAGGATGAATTTGATGATGAGGATGAGGAGCCTAGCTCCAGTAAACCAACCAGCTCAAGTAGACATCCCAAGTGAGTAGCAAAAATAATAGTTATCATTTTCAATGAACGTTGGCAACTTTATAGTTAGTAGAATTGGCAAGTTCAACTTGTGTAGAATTTAGAATAATTTTGTGGTTCATCTATTTTAGCTAAAACATTTGTAAAGAAGCCTAACTATAAAGAGGAAATATTGTGCTCATTCATTAACACTACTTTTTTAAAGCAGACGTCGTCAGAAAATTTATAAGAACAAAACATTCATGGCCGGTGTTGGAGGTGCAGAATACATAACCACCGAGCCGTTAATGTCGGAGGTACAGGAGAAAGTGAGAAAATTCTGCAAATGGAAGGGCAAAAATTTTCCAGGATCTCAACCCGTTTCGATGGACATGGAGAATATTAAGTTCTTACAGAAAGAACCTTATCAGGTTTCGTGGAAGGCAGATGGTGTCAGGTTTGTATCTCTTTTTTTGTTACATACTAAAGTGTTAGTAACAAATTTTTTTAAGTTTGACCAGGAAAATATAAAACCTGCACTGATGTTTAATTTTTATACTACGAAAAGTTGGAATTTGATTGGCTTATAGCAAGGCTAGGCTTATAACAGACACTCGGACTTTGTCCGCAGACCATATCCGCGTACTGAATCAGGCACGGATTTGGTCTGCAAATCGAATTGAAAACTCGACACTTGTGTGTTCGATTTTAAGCTCTATTTACAGTGCTGATTCCCGCAACCCACTTAAATCGTGCAGTGATACCAACTTTCAAAAATATTTCTCCCCAAACTTTACCTAATTCGACCCTGATTAGTTATACTTTTTATGAGATTTACGCTAATTTTATTGGACAATAATTAGGATAGCCCAATTATAGTCCAATATTAGTGTAAATCTCATATCAGGATAAGAAATAATAAGCTAGAAACTCTAAAAACTTTATGTGCTTATACACAAAGACTTACGCGTAAATGACATAAAACTAGACGTTGAGAATTTAAGGAGTAAACTCTAAAAATCCTGCTAGTAACCCCCGTAGATTATTCCCCTAATTTTAGGGGAAAAAAATCCTAAATTGGCAATACTGAGATCGTTGTGCGGCCCAATCGCCCGACTACTCTAGACACGTACGCATTTTGTATGGAGCGAACAAAATCCGATACGGACCGCGGCGGACTCGATCAATAATAAATATGTTCGCCGGACTACTCTACACACGCTCGGATTTGGTACAGAGCGGACCAAATCCGTGGTCCGCTCCGTACCGAATCCGTACGTGTGTTAGCGCTTTTAATCTTGAAGATTTGACATGTTAATGACATTTCAATTTAGTTTCGTAAATTTTCCGCAATACGGCGAGGTTTTCTATATTCCTGTAGGTCTAAGGCCCGTATTAATAAACCGTTCTCAAACTCGTTCTCAAGACAGTTCTTGGCTGAGAGTCTGAGACAGTCTCAAGTAACGATTAGCTTCTCAAGATGCTCTTTAATTCATAGTATGATCTCAAGACCATATCAGTTGATAACGTTATTGAGATCACTTTCTCAACTTTTAAGCGTCATCTACACGACAAAGAACGAATAAAATAACGTTTCGTTTACACTTCTACAAATAACGGATTTATTGATTATACACTCCTTCAATATTTCTTTTTAAAAATGTAATATTTAATAATATAAATACCAAAAAAAAGTTTCGTCTGTATTTATATTGAAAAAAAAACTGATTTTCATTAATTTGCACGTAGATATTAATATTTATTATTGTCTAGCATATTATTATCCATATTTTTTTAACAACTACGTAAAACGGAATGCGGATCATTGCCATTCGAAAAAAAGTTCTTCTTCTTCTTTAAAGTGGCTCCTTAGTGATTCGCCAATGTGTTGTGTCGACGAAAACTCTGCCTTATGAGTGGGTTTTATGAATAATCTGTTGAATAATCTAAAACCTAGAACAAACAAACATTTAGGGTCAGTACCACAGTTTTCTTTGGTTAATAGGTATGTACATTAAGTTTCAGTAAAAGGAGTATTTACAAAACACAGAACAGATTTAGGGCGAGGACTTGTAGGAGGGAGGGGATCATATAATGAGAATTGTTTTTTGGGCAGCGAAAAAAAAGTTCTGCTGTCAAGTGTCAAATCAAGTCACTTTTGTTGGACTTTTATCTTTGGTATTGAGTGCTATTAATATAAATCAAATAGGTAATTTGTTTAATGTAAATAAATAAATAAAATATTTCTATAAATACTCGACACCGGCAGAATGGTGCAAAACCTTTGCAACCGCGATTGCCAAAAAATGAAGAAGAATAAGTATGAACAAGCGTCTTTTTTTATATCTTTATTTTGTGTTGAGTATGTAGTGTAAATTCTGAGTTTGTTAGTATTTAGATTTTAATTTACATAATTATAACACAACCAAAAACACAACAATAATATTGTACTGTATCCCAAGCCGTACTCAAGTCAAGGTTTGACTGTACCCACGAAACCGCGTCTCAAGTAACAGTTTGACAGCAATGACAGCGTACTTGAATAATGAGTCTCGTTTATTAATACGTTCGCACTCACTTGATACGCCGTACCTACAGCTGTACTCTATTAATTAAAACAACATCTTATGTACTTTCTTGAGAATAGTCTTAAGAGATAAGAACGATTTATTAATACGGGCCTAAAAAGGCCACTTTAGGTGTCTCATATTATGATTCATATATTTTTTTCAACCCTAATTATGTGCGCCATTTTACGCATTTCTATTGAAAACTGTCAAAATGGATGTTTTCTAATATGATGAAATCAGATGAATCATGTAAAAAAATATGTGAAACATAATATGAAACACCTAAAGTGGCCTTTTTAGACCTCTTGGTCAGGTTTTATTGCCTAATAAATACATAGATTTATGAAAAGTAGTGTCCGATCGAAACCGAAAACGAATTTCTGTAACAGTCTCAGTTTCGACTGAAACCGAAACTTCCTTACAAGGATCATGTTTGGAGGGAAAGTAAAGAAAACGTTAGTATAATCAGTAAGTCTTTTTATTGTTCGATAGTATTCAAGGAACCCTTATAGTTTCGCTCTGCCCGTCTGTCTGTCTGTTTTTCCCTTCTAGCTCCTGTAATTATGAACGTAAATGGATGAAATTTGATATAATTATATATTGTGTATAGAGCTCGGTTTTGGCATCATAAAATAATAGTAATTTTATATTTTAGGGGTGGCTCTCCAATCTCCATACGTGTGAATTCGGGATGAAAATTATTATTTCATTCTAACCCATCATGTATCGTTGAATAGATCTTTTAAAATAAAGGCAAGGTTTCATGACACATGACTTTTTTATGACACATGACACATGACGAAAATGGTTGACTTTTTTACAAAGTCAACCATTTTCGAGTAATCAGCCTCCAAAGTGGTTTATAAGTTGGTCCATGGTTGGGCGTTTCTAAACTATAAGAGATAGAAACTTGTAAGTTTCCATGCTGATAGATCATGCTAAAAACTCTTTTGAAAAAACATTTTGAGCGCATAGAAAATCTATTGCGTGTTGATAGTTATGGAACCCTCCTTAGACATGCCCTGACATGCTCTTGGTTAGGTTATTTTTTTAACCCGGCGATAGGATGGTGAAGAAATTTAAAAGTCGTGGTGGAGTGTGATCCATCCTAAATTGTACATTACGAAAAGGCACTATATTTACAATTTTTTATTGTAGAAGAACTATATTATTATGTATGATGTTGATCTTAAATCCTTTAAGCTGGTTAAATCTCGTTATGCCTATATCAAATCGCGAAGTAGGTAACGAGAGTTAGCCTTATTAACTAAGTAGCATGTCTTTCCCACAGTTATGAGAAAATAGAATATCGTAAAAGTATCATTGTTGTTTGCGGTGTGACAGTTAAATATAGTCGAACGTTACCTCAATCTAATCTATGTAAAAAAATGGGCGTAGCGCGAGATAAGCCATATAAGATTTAGGTGTACAGCGAAGTAGTTTTTAACCGAATTAGGCACAACGCAAGATAGTCAAACAGCTCGTAAGCCCAATAGCTATTTGAAAATTACGTTTAGACAAAGCGCGAGTTAGTGGTTCTTGGAATTATTTACACCAAACGTAAAGGTGTAAAATCAAATACTTTCACTATTGAAACGAAAATGTTTACCCTAACTGAAGTAAATGCAACGGAGCTAAATAAATAATGTCCTGTAACAATATAACTTTATAGAATGTCATCGTCGCTTAGATGGAATTAAAAGCGTCGAACATGACTGATCACAGCGCGAGAACTCCCGAATGCAGTTTCGGTTTTGGTTGTAGTTTCGTAAGGTTTTCCGCCTAAACCGAAACTAAACCGAAACCCCTTTTTTTTTCGAAATTCGACCGAAATCGAAACCAAACCGAAACCCTTTTTTTTGTCGAAATTCGACCAAAACCGAAACCAAACATTCGGTCTGACACTAATGAAAATACAAGCTTTTGCCTGCGGCTACTCCCCGCGTAAATACTGTATCCCATGGAAATACTGTACTTTTTGGGATAAAAAGTAGCCCATGTGTTAATCCAGAGCTTAAACTACTACTATACCAAATTTCATCAAAATCCGTTCAGTAGTTTTTGCGTGAAAGAGTAACAAACATCCATCCATCCATCCATACATTCATATATCCATCCATCTATCCTCACAAACTTTCACATTTATAATAGTAGTAGGATTATAACCATGCAATTTGTTTGAAAGTTATGTTTTATCGAACTTATTGTTGATAAAAAGTTAATAAAATAATAAAAATTAAAAATATTTATTCAGATAAATAAATTTTGCATTACAATGTATTATATAAAATAGCTAAAAACTTTCTTATGGTCTAACTTAACATTTACCTGCCTGCACTAGGTTGACCTGTGTTTCAGGCGATAGAGGCTAACAAATACAATAATTAATAATATTAATATAATCACTGATAAGATTAAGTGAGCATATTTTACAATGTTATTAAATTGAACACTTAAACTTAATAAAGAATATAAACTTAGGAAAACAGAGTAATTAATTAAAACTATCACAATTAACAACAATAAGAAAATCATTTAAACATAGTTAAAATACATAACACTAAGTTTTTGTTTATTTACAATCTAATAATTTCTCCGTGTCATCATAAGACATACTTTGTAAAATGTCAATTACAGTCTTTTTGCAATTACTTAAGTTTTGTGAAAAAATATTTGTTAATGCACTAATTATAATATACAGAAGTGGACCTAAAAACACGTAAAATTTCGATGAAAAATCTTAGTTACTTCGTTGTACCGACAAGTTCTATCTTTTCGTCTTTTAATTTCATGATCGGGAGAATAAGAAAGAGCCGAGTGTTGTTTTAATACTATGTTTAAAACAAATAGCTGTCGCACTGTTAGCACTTTACAGTATGTGAAAAGCTGGTTAGTGGGATACAGGAAAAGGCGGAATGTGGCCACCTTAAGTATAGTTCTTTTTGCTCTTTTTACCCTAAGCGGCAGTGTCTTACCCACTCCACCCCGTGACGTTATTGAATGACAAAGAGCAAGGTATACTTGTCTTATAAATTATTGATCTAAAACATTGCGCAGAACTTTAAAAGTAAAAATTAGGTTACGTAATCTATTTGTAAGTCTCATTATGCTGTTTAAAGAGAAGGTTTCGTCTATAATCACACCCATCTACTTTATTTTGTTAACAGGTAACATTGTATGGTGTGATTACAATGGTGCGCGCATACAAATGATTCTGTCCAGATGGATGATACCTCGCGCTTTGTGAACTGAATAATAATTTGTAACATTCTTTTACAGGTATATGATGTTGATTGATGGGGATGATAGAGTGTTTATGATAGACAGAGACAACTGTGTATTTCGGATAAGTAACCTCACTTTTCTTCACAACAAGGAGTGCAGAAGTCTCACCAATACACTATTGGATGGTGTTAGTATAAATACAAATACCCTTGAAAATCTATTAGCCTGTGGTTTCATCAATTTCAAGCATCATTTCAATGTGGAATATTGTAGTAATTCAGTTAAAATAGTAAGGGTCTGTTTCACAATCTAGTGATAAGTGTCAGATAGCTTTATTAGCATGTTTTGTCTCTGTCGCTCTAAGCTATTCGACACTTAATTTAAGATGTGAAACAGGTCGTTTATATTTTAATTTAATTCCTACAATATTCCATATTGAAATGGTGGAAATGAAGATATCATATAGAAAGACATTTCTCTTATCTATATTACTGTTTATAAACTATCACTACTTTTTCCGTCTGTTCCTATATTTGCTTAGATCTTTAAAACTACGCAACGGATTTTGATGCGGGGTTTTTTAATAGATAGAGTGATACAAGAGGAAGGTTTATATGCATATAACATGGATAATTTAGTAGAGAAACATTGATAGTTTTAGAGGTTTCTAATGTCGTAAATAAACACATTTTTTTGCGCTTACATTGCAAACGCACCCTGGACCCAACGAGATAGATCAGAATAATGTACTACAGTATTGTACACCTTAAATAGTTCTACAAAAAAGTCCGCGATGGTACATGTTTATCTCTTAGGGATAACCCATAATAACCATTTTTTATCTTTTACTTTTTACTAGAAATAATGGCTTATTTACGAAGCGATTTAAGCGATACAGATTTAATCCTTATCCAATTAAGTACCTTAAATACATTGTGCATTTAATTTAGATCAATATGACCCTTTACAGCATGTAATTTAAATGAATATTTTCGAAGATATTACAGATTTAAAATGCAGGGACATGGCGGTTGGACAATACAATAAAACTACCCGTGCCCGTGCCTAGTTTATAATTATTATTGTGTATGGTATTTTCAGAAGCTATTTAGACGGATAATGTATGATCCTTATTAAATTAAATACGTTACTCACTTTAAGCATTTTATACAGATTATAGTAGTCCTTTAAACTAGGTATACAGTTTAAATTAATATCTTATATTTAAGAGATATTGTAAAATTTATATTCAAGCCCGAAAAATATATATCAATCGGTCTCGCACGTCGAGTCGAGGTGATAAGAGTCCCGTTTTTACCCATTGGGTACGAAACCCTAAAAACATTTTCAATATTGTATACAGAAGTATATTGCAGAAGTATGAATACTTATTAAATATTTTGAATCCATCTTCCAGGAAATGGTAATCGACAAATCATACGGCGTGGATAAAGCTAGGTATCTATGCTACGATATCATACGTTTTGAAGACATGAATGTTGGTAGAGAACCATTTTTCCCCGTCAGATTGGGCTGTATACAAAAAGAAATTATCAGGCCAAGGTAAGAGAAGCTTTTTTTCCTTTATGCATCCTGCTTCTTAGATATCTGTTGCTGAACAATAGTGTAATGTGTTGGTAAATTTTCAAGAAGCTTTAATAATAATATTCATTTGTATCTGCCAAAGAGAGTACATAGTAACTAGTAGTATTATTGCATATAAACGTTATACATATTATAAATGTCGACGGTATTAGTGAACGATGCGGGCCCTCATCGGCATCGGAGCATCGGCATATGTCTCACAGTCGCACGGCATTATCTACAACGTCCAGAAAAGTCAGTTGGTAATTGTAAAACAAAGGGACGTAACTTAGACTCGGTACCGGTTGTAACGCTGAATATATAGAATAGGCTATTACAAGCGTATCGTCTTTCAAGTTCCTTGGACATTTGGTAACTGAGGACTTGAAAGATGATAGTGATATGAGAGAGCGGAGGGCGATGGCAGTCCGATGCAACATGTTGGCCCGCAGATTTGCGCGGTGTAGTGCGGCAGTAAAAGTAACTCTTTTCAAAGCTTTTTGCCAAACTATATACACGTGCAACTTACAACGCTTTCCGAGTCCAATATAACAATGCCCTAAGACTGATGTTTGGGGCTCTCGCGATTCTGCAGCGCAACACATATGTTTGCGCAAACTCATACTGATGGCTTTCAAGCCGTCATACGAAAGCGAGTTGCCTCATTGATGAGCCGAGTTCGCACGAGCACTAATATTCTTAGAGTTATAAGTGATAAATTTGAGTGTTCCATTTTACGCCATTGGATACATATACATGTTTCTAGTGTCGCAAACAAGCCCAATAGATATTTAAATTGAGTTGCTGTATTTATTGTTTCGTCAGAAAAGCTATGGTGAGCTTGACAGTGGTCGCTGACGGTCGGCGACTGACGCCAACAACCGTTCTGTCCTTAGCTCAAGCATGCACTGGCGGCCAGGCCGCGGCGGCCAGGACCGAAATGTATGCAAGCGGCCAGCCTTGCGGCCAAGTGCGCGCACTAATGATACAATGCATACATTTAGCCTAAGAGTCGCAAACTATCACTGACCGTCGGCAACCGCTCTCGCTAGCAAACTGTCGCAAGGATGACCAGATTGAAGTTCCCATTCGCTTCAATTTCAGGGACAAAGCCATAATCAACGGCACAATAAGAAAGGAGGCGGAGCCGTTCCGCGTCGCGCTGAAGCAGTTCTGGGACGTGAGCCTGGCGCACCAGCTGCTGTCGGACAAGTTCACGCGCACACTGGCGCACGAGCCCGACGGACTCATCTTCCAACCCTCCAAGGACGTGAGTAGCTGAGTTCACATTAAAGGGGGGGTTACAGTTCTGGGACGTGGGCCTGGTGCACCAGCTGCTGTCGGACAAGTTCACGCGCACGCTAGCGCACGAGCCCGACGGACTCATCTTCCAGCCCAGCAAGGGTGTGAGTAAACGTGGGAGGTCCATCGGCACGAATGGGCTGGCTCGACCGGATAAATACCACGGCCACCAATAAAGCGGCGCAGCACAACTGCGTATCACAACTCTTGCGTTGTGTTTCGCCAAGTGAGTGAGGTTACCAGGGGCCAACTAGGGAGAGCACTTTTGTTGCGGGTGGGTGTCCATGGCCCATGGGGAGCGGTAATCGCTTACCATAAGGCGATACGTCTGTTAATGTTCTATTCATAAAAAATAGATAAAAGTTAATGCATAACTAATGTTCTGGAATTTTGGTCTTATATTACTATTATGAATGGTAATTAAGTGTACACTTTAACATATGTGAGTAAACACACAACGCCCTAGTCTGTTTTTACGTTAAAAATACAATTTACATATTTTAGCCGTACGTCGCGGGTGCCTGTGAAAAAGTACTCAAGTGGAAACCGCCTGAAATGAACAGTATAGACTTTCTACTGAAGATATTTGAAATAAAAAAGGAAGGGTATGTAATATATTGTAATTTGTACACATAGATGACGTCGGAGAGCCATGGTACGGCACGAATGGACCGGCTCGACCGAAAAACACCACGGCTTCACAGGAAACCGGCGTGAAATAATGCTTGCGTTGTGTTTTGCCGAGCGAGTGAAGTTACTGGAGGGGCAAACGGGGCCTTAAGGCCAGGAAAGCAAGTGCGGAACACCAGAGGAGTTACGCTTGTAACTCCCCAGCACACTCAGTATAACCACCGTGAAAATGGTTTCTTTCTACGGAGGAATAGACAAAACGACAGATTGCCAAAGGAAAGCTGTTATTTTGTCCATCTGCCAGTTTGTCTATTCATGTGTAGACAAAACGCACTTCTATGCTGGTCACGTTAAGCGTGCAGCTGTTGCTAGTGTCCATGGGCGGCGGTAATCGCTTATCATAGGCGTTCCGTCTGCTCGTTTCCTGGTCCATTTCATTAAAAAAAAATCTATATATACATGGCACATTACAAAACAAGCTGTAAATTATCCATTGTACTTAATATTCATAATACATTTTATAGAATGATAACAGAGAAATTAGGATGCCTATACGTTAACGGTTTGGACAAACCGTTTGCTGCGATGAGAAGCACAAAAGCACTGAGACCGTACGACAACAAGATTGTCGAGTGCAAGTACGAGAACGGACTGTGGAAATTAATGAGGGAACGGACGGACAAGTCTTATCCCAACAAGTATGAAACAGCTGTAGGTAAGTTATTATAGCAGACTAAATTACTCTTATTTAATTAATATTATTATATATTATTATTATAAAATTATTAATATCCCGCGAAAAAATACCCACAACCTGCAAGCAAAAGTGTGCAAGAGTGCACGCATAAAGCACCACCCTCCTCCCACACTGGTTATGCGTACACTCAGAAACAAGATCGTGCAAACACAACCAAACCAAACCACCACACAAGCAACAATGTCCGCAACATCGTGTAAGGCCCCTCACCACCATGCAGGTTGCAAACTCGACGCATTGTTGCAAACACCACCACGGTGGTGTTTGCACGATCTTGTTTCTGAGTGTACGCATAAGCATTGTGGGATGGAGGTGCTTTACGCATGTTTATGCGTGAACTCGCACATTTGCTTGCAGATTGCGGGTATATTTTGCGGGATATTACTAGATATAATATTAATTAAATTGTATGCTGTGGATAACTGCAGAGTAACACCTGATTCTATTAACCATCATAGTACACACTACGCTGAAGATACGCGACCGAACTTTTTTACGCCAAATAGCCAGTGCCGGATTTGCCTATAAGCAAATAAAGTAGCTGCTTAGGGCATCCCGTCTACGGATGGGATTTTTGGATGGTTTTTTTGTTCGGGCATAACAAATTTCAAATTCCAAAGCGACACGACGACTGACAAGAGACGTTTTTTGCGTAATCAGTGTTGCCAACTTAGTACTTTTAGTACTAGTCAGTAGGTAGCAGAAAACAGTCTCCAACCAACAGACAGTAATCTTATGAAAAATGGCCTCTGTTAGGCACAAAAACAATGAAATATATTATAATACCAACTTATGTTAATAAAAAGAACGCTTCGAAGTCTAGTTGATACCTACTATATTTTATAGTTTTTTTAAGTGTACAGACTTTCAGATAGGATTTTCTTAATATTTAATTGCTTTGATAAGCAAAAGTTTTCTCGCTTGCTTCGACCGCCTCTTATACCTACCTCAAAACCGAAATGTTTTCTTTTAATGTGCATAGTTTAAAATTTAAATAGATTAAATCTGTAAAATAGGAAAACAATTTGTTCGCTCGCTTCGCTCGCTTGTGTTAAACATAAAGAAAGTATTATAATATAATTTAGTACTGATATTTTGTTTTAGCCGGTTGATTTAATTGTATTTTCCGAAGTTCACCGTCTTTCAGGGTTTAAAGTTTGAACAGACTTTAAACTGAAAATGTTTGACGTGAAGACATATTGTAATATTTAGTCCTGACGTTCAGTTTTAGGCTATTGATTTTAGTACATTTTGCCGAGTGTAGTGTAGTTTCAAGGGGTTTGGACAGATAAAACAGAAAATTATTTTTGGTCGCTCGCTCGGCTCGCTCGCATTTTACATAAAGATAATATTATATTAATTAGTATCGACGTTCGGTTTTAGATATTGATTTTAAATGTATTTTTCTGAAGTATACAGTCTTTCAGATAGGTTTTACTTAAAATTTATGTCGTCATCTTTAAAAAAAACATCTTAAACAGTTTTTTCAGTGCTATCTTCTTTCTTAGTCATTATAAGATAAAAAAAATTGTATTACAACATTAAACTAGAGAAAATTCGTGTCTTATCAATGCTTTTACTTACTTTATGCAGCGACATCCGTGTTCGTTGGTGTTTAACCGGAAAATCACTTTAATTTTTTAACCGACTTCCAAAAAAAGGAAGCGGTTATACGTTCGGCTGTATATATATATATATATATATATACTTCGCCGTCTGTTGACCGATTTTCAAAATTTTTTTGATGTTAAGGGTATAATCCGAAGTTGGTCCCGTTGTCACCAAAGTGGTGACCTGATGATGGCATCCATGAGGAATCGAGGGAAATCCTCTAAATTTATATGGACACATAATATAGTGATTTCGTCTTTTTCTAAAGTAACCCCAAGCATATGCTACCAAAAAGTAAGATTTTGTACCAATGTATACCCTGGATCCAAGATACTGAAGAGAACTCCAGACTCCTTATGGAATGAAGTTGATCCCGTTGTCACCAAAATGGTGACCTGATGATGACATCCATGAGGAATCGAGTGAACTCCTCGAAATTTATATGGACACATGTAGTGATTTTGACTTTTTCTGAAGTAACCCAAGCATAATATGCTACCAAAAAGTAAGAGTTTCCACCAAGGTATAATCTGGATCCAAAAGCACTGAACAGAACCCTCAGTCTTAAAAGATACGCGTTTGGAAATTTCGACATTGTTTAAAGTACTGCAAGCATATTATGGCCATTATGTAATTTACAGTAATCATCATCATCATCTTATATAAAAAAGAGGTTAAAATACCTAATGGAAGCTTGGCGCTTATTCAATTAAATACATTCGGTAGTTTATTTTAAAAGTTCTTAAAATGTGTTAATAATAATATTTATAACAAATATTACTAAAAGGAGAAAAAATATTTTCCTTTTATTTATATTATTATATTTTAATTATTTTTAAACAAAAAATTAAACCGACTTCCTAAGTAAAAATACACATAAAAGTATGAAATAAATCTTATTTTCTAAATAATTCCCCTTTTAAATTCGGCTAAAATTTTAACTATTTCTCTACACAATCTTCATAATTTTGAGGTCGGTACCAGCCAACTTAAGCGTGAGCTATAAAATAATTATTTAACTCGATATAGTTTGGGTTGATACCGACTTCAAAATAATGAAGATTGTGTAGAGAAATAGTTAAATTTTTAATTTATTGAATAACTTTTGCCTACATATAGCATAATCACTGGAAAGATTATTAACCAGAGATTGACTTAATATGTTTTGGAGTTCAAACCTTTTTTTAGTTTTTTCGTAAATAGATTTTTACTTTTGTGGTTTAATTAACATTTTATCTATTAGAATTTGGGAGCTCGGCCCCCCGGGTAACTAATTTTTGTAAATACAATTGTATTAACATATAACTGATTTAGGAGGACAATTGATTCGAGAATGTTCTTAAAGTTTTTGACGTGATAACGTCTTATAAAATAGATGAACGTCGGCTGCACTCGAAAACAATTGTCACGTTCCGTCTTGACCCGAGCGTGCAAGCGAGAGCGCGGAACAAGCGATAGAAAGGCACGACCGGCCTAAACGTTCGGCTTGTGATGACGTTATCACGTAAAATTATCGCCCGTAAACCGACATAACAGACAACCATTTTTTTAGTGTACATCCGATTAGAAACAAAAAAAAATAATATTCAAAGGCGATTATAATAAATAACAATGTTAAATATTATTCATAATATAACTATGAAAATAAAACTAATCATAAAACCACAACTCTTTTCCAGCTGTATGGGAGAGCATAAGAAATCCAGTGACAAAGGATTACCTCCTCTCTTTCATAGACCAATACACGTATCAAGCCAGCAACTATCATCATTAGGAGGGCGATTGGCATGTATCAAGCCTGCTACGATCATCATTAGGAGGGCTATTGACATGTATCAAGCCAGCAACTATCATCACTAGGAGGGCGATTTTACAAGTTTTAATAAATTGCATAATTTAATTTTGAATTAATAAATTAAGAATATATGAATATACAGCAGAAGAACTGTTTTTCGATTACTTAGCTGTCTAATGTTAGATTAAAATAATTTATGTATGTAAATCCTAAATTGCATAATATTCATTTTTATGCCAACTACTATTAGTATGCACAACAAAATATGTCCTTCATCAACAAAGAAATGAAAACAAGATTTTAATTTATTTAAGAACTTTGAGCATTATTATAATAATATTATACATTTTTTAAATCAGAACATGGTGCAACATCTATGGGGATTGTATAATGTGTTGGTAAAACAAAAGTAAACATTATAAATATAATTTTTATTTTAAACAAGTCTTGTAACATTTTAACACCATTTGATAGAATTCTTTTACAAATTAATAATTTATACATTTTTGGTTGTGCTTCCCCATTTCACATTTCCCTTTTGTGTCTTACAAATTGCTTCTTGAAGTGATATACTGCCATCTATTCTCACTATCTTTAGTGATACATTTGATCTTGTTTTCTTTGGTTAGTTTAGTTAAATGGTGATTAACATTATAGGCGGCTGCAGGCCACAAGTTTTCAGGGGTCTCAATGTAAATTATCTTAACTAAATCCATTTCATTCAACTGTTTGTCACTATGTTCCTTAAGAGTTTCTAGTATTTGGCTTTCTCTTTGATTACGATGCGCTAAGTAATATTCAATTTTAGTTATCGGATCCTGAAAAAGGAATATACTAATATCAATCATAGTAATAAATATTTTATGTACTTCTATTTAATTTAACTTAAAATATGTTAATTTTGTTTCTATCCTTTCTTGTTTCAAGTTAAATTAATTTACTGTGTATAAATCACTGTAAATATAAATGACATAGCTAGAGAAATTTAACAAACATAATTTACAATATTGAACAAACCTCGACAACATTGCCATGTCCAGGGTATATGACATTTGGTTTTAAATCCAGTATTTTCTGTAGACTTTTCATGTATGTATACAAGTCCTCAAAAACCGCTGTACCCTCTCCCAAAATACAATCACCGCTAAATAGTACATTATCTTCAAGTAATGTTAAAACAACATGGTCAGTTGTGTGTCCGGGAGTGTGGTGTACCTTGACCGTAGCTCCCTCTACCTTAATTTCTTGGCCATCATTCAACCAATTTACTGGAATTGACTTTTGCAGGTCATCTTCATGACTCTCAAGAACATCTCTTCTGTGTTTCCAAACTTTGGGTTGCTCTGAGAGTAAGAAACTTAATGTTATCTTTTTTACAATACACTTTACTTTGCCCAAAACAGTGCAGCAAAGATCTGACAAACTACATTGTTTTTTGACCAACAAATGAGTTAGGAATAGTTATGATATAAATAAGCTATTCACTTCATCCTATTAAAGCTCCATACACCGATGCCGTATTATGTTTTTAATGAAAAGTGTATTATTTATAACTTTTTGCCTCCAAGTACACTTCAAGGTTGTGACCTTGGATTTGCAGGCTGGAGGGGTTTTTGGGGCTTACAATATTTTTATACACTTTATATGAAGTTCAGACAAATCAGAAAGATAGGAATTACAAAAGCATGGATATCTCAAAGCAACATAATAAGGAAACAGGGTAGGCTGCGGAGAAGATGGACAGCCCACTTCAGAAGTGTAGCCTGACACCTCTGGCTAAGACTTGCCCAGTATTCGGAGAAATGGAAGGAGCTAGGGGAGACCTATGTATCATCAGGACACGCTGATACCCAAAAATCCAGTGCAGTTGATTGATTATACAGAATTAAAACTAGAAATAGATTTTAAGTAACAGTGTAGCTAGCTAATAGGTTTAATAAATATATGAAGTGTGTGACATTTTGACTTAAGGAATTTGTAAATACACACTTGCAATACTTCCATAAATATTTTCCAAACCACCAATGTGATCATGGTGCCAGTGGGTAACAACTATATGCTCTATATTGACATGTTCGGACTTCACTAGTTCTGATAGATTTTTTTGATATTCATTAATATTTTTGTCCCCAGTGTCTAGTAGGATACGACTGAAAACATATTTTAAATGTAATAAATTATGTTTTGGTGCACTATATTAAAAATTTAAATATATGTAAAAAGATATTTACTTTTTGCCTGTACCTATTAAATATGTGTTAGTGCCTTGTAGGGTCATAGGACCAGGATTGCAACCCAATATCCTTATTATACGACTAGAAAGCTTTGATACAGATGGAATGACCGCTGCCATTATGTTTTGAATAATTAAAAATAAGAAGTACAAAGGCTAAGTTTATAGGGTTTGATAAAGTATTTTTTTTTGTTTCACTTTCAAGAAGCGAAGTTTTAGATCGAAAGAAATAAAAATATATTGCTAATGGTGGCAATCATTAGTAAGGTTCACAACACTACAAATAAAACAAAATATTTTTTATTTGAGAAAATAAAAACTGACTGACTGAAAAACTGTGACCTTGTGAATTCTAAAATTTTACATTTCTGAATTGTGTCACTTTGACGTTTTTTTTTAAATATATGGCGTCGGCTTAAAATCATTCGCCAGTGTCAAGTTTAAAAGGCGGGAAATAGAATTTTCAATTATTGAACACTGTATTCCTAAATCGTCAAGTCTAAAGTTTATTCAAAGTCCAAATAAATAGTCAGTGCAGTCAATGAGTCAAGTCAGTCGATTCAGTAAAGTGGTAGAAGCTTTACTGAAAGTTCCTGAGGAGTTTTGGAGAAAACACAAAATAGCACATTTTTTGAAGTTGTACCACTTGCCCACACTTGTACACGTTAACGAGTATTTAATGGTTAATATTCTTCCAATATTACACATTAAAAACCGAAATAACATAAATTTAAAAAAAAAATACAAAATCCACAACGTAACCGATTAACTTTTAACCGTTAACTTAACGACGATTAAGGGTTTGCTCTGTAGCCTAACCTTTTTGAAAAAAAAAATTAAATATCTTATCGTAAACTCTAAGCGAGACAATCTTTTTTTATTATTATTAACGGCTTATCTTAAAACCATTTGCCAGTGTCAAGTGAAAAAGGCGGGAAATAGAACTTTCGTTTCAATTTTCAACACTGTATTCTTATATCGTCATGTCTAAAGTCTAGTCAAAGTCCAAATAGATAGTCAGTACAGGCAATGAGTCATGTCAGTTGATTCAGTAAAGTGGTAGACGCTTTACTAAAAGTTCCAAGGGAGTTTTGGAGAGAAACACATAATAGCACGTTTTTTTGTACCACTTGCCCACACTTGTGCATGTTAACGAATATTTAATGGTTAATATTCTACCAATATTACACATTAAGAACCGAAACAATACAAATTTATGAAGTTTTACGAACTCTACAACATCACTCATTGAACTACCCGGCAAAACTCAACGAGACAATCTTGTATAAATTTAATCGAAATCTCGGCAACGGCTACAATTATTACCATTAAATTTAGTATGCAGGGAGTTTTGAGGGAGAAAAATCGATTTAGCTAGGCCTTACCCCTTCGAAACTGCGCATTTTTAATCAATATGTTTTTTCTTCCTTCGTCGTGCAACAATATATCAATAATTTCGAATCTCTTATGTCAGTCTGATTGGCAGCTTGGTATGCCACCTATGTGTAAGGTACCAGGTACCTATGTGTTATTTTGCGTTGTTTGTTGCTAGTTGCTGTTAGTTGCTACCGCCATACATTTTGTAATGACAAATGTATGGCGGGTGCAACTCGTGACGTATATCGTAACAAATCCTTTTGCGAGAAAGAAATGGGCAATATTTTTATTTGATTATAATTGTTAATCGCGTCAATCTAAATACCTATTTCTTTTAGATTTTTGTATCTTTAAACAACAATTTTAAAAGTTAATTTATAAAAATGTGATATTCCACACTAGGCAACATCCATATTCAACTATGTTAAAATTATTTAATTTGTAAAAATGTGAAATTTTACACTATCCCTATTCAGGTATCTTAATCCTTTCTTTCTTTCTTCTACAACAAATTTGAAGTTTTTCCGGGGAGTTCAATGGGTGACGTTGTGGATTTTGTAAAATTTCATTAATTTGTGTTATCTCGGTTCTTAATGTGTAATATTGGTAGAATATTAACCATTAAATATTCGTTAACGTTCACAAGTGTGGGCAAGTGGTACAACTTCTAAAAACGTGCTATTTTGTGGTTTCCCGCCAAAACTCCTAGAAACTTTCAGTAAAGCTTCTACCACTTTACTGAATCAACTGACATGACTCATTGACTGCACTGACTATTTATTTGGACTTTGGCTAGACTTTAGACTTGACGATTTAGGAATACGGTGTTGAAAATTGAAACGAAAGTTCTATTTCCCGCCTTTTTAACTTGACACTGGCAAATGATTATAAGCCGATGCCATATATAAATATATAAAAAAAATAGTTTTGACATTATGGTCTGTCAAATTGACATTACTTTGACAGCACAAAAAGTAGTTGACAATTGACATTTACGAAAGGCAAGGCAATAGTGATATAAAGTGAAAATAAAATAGTTAATCGTGCAAAATGTCTGGCGCTCTGACCAGATTTATCCAAGGAACCAAAGGCCAGATAGGTACATATTTTATAATATTCAGTTAACACTTGCGCACAACAGACATCCAAGTGTATTTTTCCCAAATATTATATGCGCCCTAATCAGCTTACATAATTTTGACATCTTTTGCAGGTCTTGTTTGGCCTTTGGTTAATGTCAATAATGGATCAGTACGATTCCAACAGACTCAAAGCACTAAGACTAAGTTTGGACCATTAGCTGATGCCGATAGGATTTTCACAAACTTGTATGGGCGACACGATTGGCGACTGAAAGGTGCACTGAGTCGCGGCGACTGGTACAAGACCAAAGAGATTCTTCTGAAGGGAACAGACTGGATTGTCAGTGAGTACTTTATCTATTTATTTAGACCTTTGACTCTTACTATATTGTAGTAAAAACATAATTTTTAATGCATTAAAATAAACTGTATTTTAGAAGCTTAGCCGTATACTAGTAAATCAAATTATCATAATGTTGATAGCAACAGCATATAATATAATTTGTACAAAAAATTATATGTGTGGTTGAATACACCCAATAAAACAATGTAGTCACATTGTTAAACAATTTACATCAATGTTATTAATGAATGTGGTAGCAGCAGCTTATAGACATAGAACCAGATAAACATCTACATAGTGAACTGTCGATTAGATTGCACTACTACAAGCATACAATATGTGCACTATTCTCCTATCACGTTCACTGTAATAGTGTCAAAGTTGTGCCCTCTTGAAGGGACGTCTAAATTTTCAAATTTCATGTTGTGATTTTTTATGTTATGTGAGATTGAGAATTGTAATGTGTTTAATATTAGGTAATTACATATGAAATAGTTGTTTTGTAAAGGAGGAACATAAAGTCGATTTTTTTAAAACATAATATATTTATTTAATCAAAGTATATACCATTGCTATCTATGCACTTTTGCCATCTCATAGGTAGTTCATTGATTCCTTTACTAAAAAATCTTTCTACTACTACTTTCGGCCAGGAATCAATAAAATCTTTGAAGGCTCTTTGAACTGCCCTATTGGAGTTGAAAAAAATGGTAAACTGTTGGAGCAAGCGGACCTTGGTCCGGGGAGTACGGTGGATGTCTTAGACTTTCCAATTGAAACTCCTCTAATTTGGTAGCTGTCTGTTGTGCAGTGTGTGGTCTAGCATTGTCCTGAAGCACCAGTGGCCTAGAGCGAATGACCAATCTCGGTTGTTTAGCAGCTAGCTTTTCCATCATGATTTGCAGTTGCTGGCAATAGACATCTGCCATAATCGTCTGACCAGATTTAAGAAAGCTGTAGTGAACGACACCGGCACTCAGGGATGTGCGCTCCTTGTAGGCAGAAATGCAGTGCTTTACTTGTCATTCACAGATGTTTTAATAAAACGTTCGTACGTTTTAGATGACTTTAATTAATAGTAAATAAATTAATTAAAAAATATAATAACTTAAAAACACCTAATATTTTATAAATAGCAACTCATCTCATGCCGTTGCATTCTGCAGGACATATCATCGCATGTATGTGTAATTTTAATACTTCGCAAACGCACACACCCATGAATATCGACATGATTATATAGCGAAACTCCCGCGGCAGGCGATGGCTCTCGGCTATCCGATCGCTTCCGAAAACCGCAGAACTGGCTTGTCGGAAATTATTCGTTGCCTATAATCCGAGTAAAAATAATAGACGGAAATCTAATAAATCACGTATGCACATTATGCATTTTTGTTTAGTAAGGTTATATTTGTTTAAATAGAAGAAACGTTTTGTGTTTTGCGGGGGCCATATTGCATATTTCATGTGATAAGCATTGTTTACAATTTAATCACTCCAGTTTATTTATGATTTTCTTAAAAGATTTTTCATTTTAACATTTGAAAGTGTGTACATTTAACAGTTTATTACTGAGTTTCTATAATAATTGTAGTGATTTGCTTTTACTAGTGCATTTGTTGATTTTTTTTAAATGTTATTTGATTGTGAGGTTTGTGTTGAAAATGTGTGTTTAATAAAAATTAAAAATAACAAGTTCTCACAATTGTCATTCAGTGAAAAGATTCAAATTCTGTCTAAAGGTAGGTGTACCCGAATTACAACAATTAAACCAGCAAAAAAATAATGTAACTCGAAAATTTCATGTTAAAAGTTATGAAACGTATAACTGGCTGTGTGGTTGTGTACACACGATTAAATTATATTGTTTTCCTTGCATATTATTTAGTAATTTACATCGGGATATAGTAATCTCAAGTAACCGGAACCTTGAATATGTGAAAATTGAAGCTGACTGACTGGTGAGTAGTTATAATATTTTAAAATATGCTTATTATTTTACTTATTAGAATTTCTTCCGCCGCGACGATCGATCGCTGTTTTGTCTGCGTTGCTGTAGAAGATGTACATGAATAGTAGTACATCTAAGACTTGCTCTGTTGGCATGGTTTCGACTTAGAGATCCGTCGCTTGGCTGTAGCTATGCTAAAAATCTATAAACGAAAAAGTTTTTTGTGACCGATTACTTCGCCGCATACCCAGTGTCATAATCCTGTGCACGCCACTGTCGGCACTACTCCACCACACGCTCACAAGTAACTTTTTGAGTCAATTTTCGCTTGGGGCAGGCTTTAGCTGGTTCGCCAGGGTTCAGACATTGCGATGAGCGTTTCCGATTATCGTACAGGATCCACTTTTCATCACAGGAAATGATTTGATTTAAAATCCCTTCATTGTTGTGCCAGTTGAGTAGTGTAACGCAGCAGTCAACGCGCGTTTGTCGGTTTGCTGCACTCAATTCATGAGGTACCCACCTTTCAAGCTTTTTCACCTTCCCAATTTGCTTCAAGTGGATTAAAACAGTTTTATTACTAACACTGCAGCCTGCAGCTGACTCGGTCGTGGTTTGCGATGGATCTGTCTCCACAATAGCCTTCAATTCTTCATTATCAACTTTGGTCTCCGGCCTTGTTTGGGGCTTGTTCTGCAGGTTGAAATTTCCAGAACGAAAACGTTGGAACCATAAACGCACTGGGTTTTCTTTTGCGACACCGCCGCCATACACATCATTAATCCTTCGAGCCGTTTTTGCAGCACTGGTGCCACGGTGGAACTCGTACTCGAAAATAATAATATATTTCAAGTTTTCCATTTTGTAAACAGAGTGACGACAAGAAAAACAAAAAGAGAAAAAAACAAATGAATTACGGTTTTCGAAACACAAATGCATGAGTAAATAACGGTATAAATTTCAAATTGGAATTCCTCACCAAAGAAGATATATTTGAGATGAAAGTGGCCAGTACGACAAAATGCTAATTTCATATGTAAGGACCTAATATTATTACATTTGTGTCCAATGAACTTTATATTATAAGAATATTGTATATAAATTATGTCAAACAAAGAAGTGGTTATGACATATTGTATTTTTTACTGCGTGCATGAAAAATAATAGAATAAATAAAAGTAACTCATATATTTAACCTATCCTAAGGGTAATAATAGGTAAGTAAATATTTCATTTTCTAGAATAAGGAGTTGTCTTGCTTTGTTATAATAGCGTCCATGACCTAGTCAGTGATAGTGACTCAAGGGGTCTATTCAACCACTTGAGTCACATGTGTGATCGTGCAAATTCGATGCCGGGTTGTGGTGTGTACCAATTAGACTTTCTCAATAACCATATAGGTACTGACGCTAGACTTGGTTTAATTTACCCCCATCTTCTGTGACAACCCTGACAAAATTTGGATTGTTCTATGAAAGGGGTTCCTCTGTACATAAGTATGTATATATTTTAACTCTGTGATGGTAGAATGTTAGCTATAATGAAAAATTTATTTCAAACTAATTTGCATATTAAAAATTTATAGATGAACTCAAAACATCTGGTCTTCGTGGTCGTGGTGGGGCCGGGTTTCCCACCGGTATGAAGTGGTCCTTCATGAACAAACCATCGGACGGCAGACCAAAATACTTGGTAGTAAATGCAGACGAGGGAGAACCAGGTACCTGCAAGGACAGGGAGATCATGCGTCATGACCCCCACAAGCTTATCGAGGGCTGCCTCGTCGCTGGCGTAGCTATGGGCGCTCAGGCTGCCTACATCTACATCCGAGGAGAGTTCTACAATGAAGCCAGCAACTTGCAAGTGGCTATTGCTGAGGTGAAATTTTAAATAATAAAACATAGCATTCATTTGTTTCATACAATAGTTGTCTAGTGTCCACTACTGCAGACCACTGTTACTAATGTTTTTGACAAATAATGAGGTCAACAACAATATCGAAATCTACATCTTTTAGGCTGGGACTATACGAAACAGAATCCGGTGGGCCGGCGCATTAAAAATAAAACTCTGCCCTAAATACTTCTTCTTTTGAGTATGGCGGCCTAAGTAAGTTGCCAATGTCAAAGTGGTTTTATGAAGACTTTGCTCTAACTATTGCAGGTCCGATGAAACAACGAGGGTATAATTACCTAATATTTTACAAAGCTGTTGAATCGTCTAAAACAAACACAAATATACAAGTGTTAGTAATAAAAACGTCGCAATTTTATATTGTTAGAATGAATGTATGTACATAAAATTTAAATAAAAGGATTATTTACAAAACATAATAATGATTTAAAATTAATAGGGCGAGGAATCGAGGTAGGAAGAGAGTCATAAAGGGAGGGCTGGTTTCTTGGGCAATAGAAAAAATGTGATCTAAGGGACCCTCGTCTAGGCCACACTCACAAAGAGAATTATCCTTGACCCTGATCTTTGCAAGGAAAGTTGGTGAGCAACAGTGACCAAGTCTAACTCGGCAGACTGTTGAGCATACTGGTTTGCTACACTGTAAATTTTTAAAAAACCACGGTCTAACTGGTACACTACCTTGAATGTCAAAGTAGTGTTTGCCTTTAATATTACTTGAGCTGGCCCACTCAGTGTTCCACCTGATAGTTAAGTGTTTTTTGGCTATGGGAATTAAGTCCTGACAATACAGTTTGTACTGATCTATGCAAGGAAAGTGAAAGAAAGAAAGGGTGAGCAACAGTGACCAAGTCTTAACTCGGCAGACTGTTGAGCATACTGGTTTGCTACACTGTACATATTTAAATAATAAAATAAGTTTAAAAAACTATAACCCGACTACGTAAAAAAGGGGTCTAAAAAGGCCGAAACAAGAAAATTATTCAAATATAAACCCAGAAATGTATAGTTACAAAAATGGTCAAGGTAAAGCCGTGGTCTTAAATATTATTGTGCAGAGTCGAGACTTCTAAGCCTCTCTAATTCTGTTAAAGATGCAGCATCGTGGGGATGGCATAAGAGTTTCCGCGGTTCCAAGTCACTTATGTATAACCCCTATAGTGACTTTACCCTGCTCAATGCTACATAAACTTGGCCTTTAGAAAAATTCGTTTACCAACGTCTACAACAGCCTTTTCCAATGTGCACCCTTGTAATTTGTGCACAGTCACGCCCCAACATAGAATAATTGGTAGCATTTTACGCAAAATTTTTCCACTTCCTCTCAAACCGTCATATTCAACCGTACTAGGAGTTATCTGAACTGTTTTATTTATATGATTATCAGGTTTGATAGTACTGTCATCAAATTGAATGTGCACAGCTGCGGGAATTTCACCGGGCTCTAATTGATCTCGCCTTAGAGCTGGCCAATCGATGCTCATTACGGTGCCCATCGCACCATTTACGAGACCTCGACTTATGCCTAAGTTTTGTCTGAGCATCACTCTTGAACCAACTCCTATATGGAGCTCGTTCACTAGCCCTCCAGTCTTGTTGGGATCATTAGGAACGTGTTTACCTATAGGTTGTCGGCCATATGTTTTACTTTCGGTGGATATGTCTACCGCTTGAATCTCATATATCTTAGTAACCTTTGATAGATTTTCACTCATTTTGAGATTGTATTGATCCACTTGTTTAATGGTAGGATAGATTCTGATAATATTTTCATGATCATGTGAATTTAGTAACCGTCGACTATCTAAAATAGACAATTGCTCGATAGTTAATTGACCAACTCTTATATTGTTCAAAATGTCCACAAATGTTGTATCATTTACTTGGCGCATGTTTTGTTGCAACTCGATTAAACTAACAAGTCTCCACAGGTGGGGCTCAGCTGAAAATTGATCAGGCTGTCTGAAACAATACGATCCACCTGACATCTTCGCTACGGGAGGCAATTGCATGATATCCCCGAACAACATTATGTTCACCCCACCAAAGAATTCTGCACTTTGCTTAATTTCTTGAAGACGAATATGTATGTTCCTCAGTGATTGATATGGTACCATTGATATTTCGTCTATAATAAGTCAATTTACATTCCTCCATTTGACTCGCTCTCTTTGGAGTCGGTCCCCGGATAATGGCCGCATTGTTGTTTATTTTTTAAAGGACCTTAAAGGTAATAAAGTAACTGAAAAACTGAAATTAAAATGAACTAACCATAGCATATACAGTAAATGACGACTTGATTCGAACTCGAAGAACGATTTATAAAATATAACTAAACACACCGGAATATTTAGCGAAACACAAAAAAAGGTCCATAATTAAAAAAATATGGTTTTATTTTAAAATCTACTTACTACACTTCTTTTGTTATTTTTGTTTTACTTAAAATGAGATCACATTAAGAACAGATTTTGCGAGTAAAGGCTATCTGTGAAAAATGGTACATTTTTTAACTTTTCATGTAACCGGGAAAAGTGAAAATTAATATTAAAATAACAATTAATTAAATTAGAAAAATGGTGATTAATATCGCGTATTTCCTCCACGTGCTCTTATTAAAGTTTCTACCCGTCTAGGCATACTGAGAATGATGTTATCGATAATCTCCTGGGATAGTCTCCGCCATTCCTCAACTACGGAGATTCGCAGTTCACCCACGTTGGCAGGAGCTGGAATTCTGGACTTAACTTTTCTTTTCAGCAAGTCCCAAACGTGCTCTATTGGGTACATATCCGGTGATCTCGCCGGCCACTCCATAACAGTGATATTCATATCATTAAGATAAGTTTGAGTTACCCGAGCGGTATGCGGCCGAGCATTATCCTGCATAAAAACAAAATCGTCGCCGATATATGGGGCAAACGGTACGACATTTTCTTCTAAAACTTCTCTGATATAGCGGTCTGCAGTCAGACTCCCTGTGTCAATCACTACCAAGTCTGTGCGAGCTCCCAAACAAATGCCCGCCCAAACCATTATTGATCCACCACCGTATGCAACTGTAGTTTCAAAATTTGTCTGAATGTATCGTTCTCCTTTGCGTCTGTATATTCTTTGCCTGCCGTCAATTTGATTTAAGAGAATTCTGCACTCATCACTAAACAATATCTTACTCCATTGGTCCGCGTTCCAAAGTCGATGTTCCTGAGCAAAAGTTAACCTGTTTCTACGATGATTTACCTCGAGCCTTGGAGCCTTGGCGGGCACAAATGAACCCAAACCAGCTTCTTCGAACCTTCTTCGTACCGTACGCTCACTTACGGTTACACCCCGCACTGCTTCTAACTCATGTCGGACTTGGACGGCCGTCAAACGGGGGTTCCTACGTACACGAAGCCGAACGAACGAAAACGATCATCTCTACTCGAAGTGCGTCTTTTTCTGCCTTGTCCTGCTCTTCTCACATAAGTACCGGTCTCCCTGAACCGTTGGATACTGCGATGGATCGTCGAAACTGGTCGACGAAGATCTCTGGATATCACTCTGTAGGTTTGACCATTTCTTCGCATTTCGAGTGCCCTGGCAATCTCCGTGGGGCTAAGTCAGGCATAATTCAGTCCTGAACTCCAAAAAGATACGCGATTAAAAAAAACTAACAAAAAACAGTATATCAATGAAATTTTAAATCAAACTCAGAAGGAAGAAATACTCGAAGTTCGCTCCAGATAAGGTGTATTTGAATAAAATTAAAACAATTGCATAAAATGTGATGTTCAGTTGTTTTATTAATTTGAAAATATTTCTTTTTAAATTAAATGACGTATAAACCAGCCAGCAACCTTATATGATACTGATATCAAACCTATATTTTATGTTCCGCTAAATATGCTGGTGTGTGTATTTATAATTTATATTCAATAAACGCAATAGAGATCATTCAACATTCATTCATTTCACCAATGCAATAATTATATCACTTATTCACTTTAAATCGTATTTTGATCTTATACAGTAGTGGAATATATCATAAACTTCTAAACACAACGATACCGCGATTCAGAAAAATTTAAGACTCGTATAGTGACATCTATCGAACGAGTGAGTAATAAAAGTGCTAGTAATTGATTTCATCTTCATTTTCTTATTAAAATCGGATGAACCCATTAACCGATTTTGATCTAGTTTTTTTTGTTTGAAAGCTGACATAATTAAGAGTGGTCTTAGCTATAATTCATCATCATCAGCTCGTTCACTGCTTGACAATATAGGTGTTATTTAATTTTTTTAATTTGTTATGTATTGCCTGTAAAAAAATATGTTTATAAAATAAAATATAATGTTATGAAGGAACATAATATATAAATTATATATTTATAGTCTTATACGTAATGTTAGAAAATTGGACAAATATTGTACGAATTGTATTTTAAACGTATATTTTGACAAAAGCAATATGATATAATATAATATATATACAAATTATGTAAATATTTGTACTGTGCTTGCCAAGACCTTTCTTTTGATACCAAACATGTGATAATTATCTCGATTTTAATTTTTTAGATGTTAGAATCTAAGGTTTAATTTTCGAAATACATAATTTTGAAAAAAATTATATAGCCTATGTTACCCGCGGCATCATTACGAATCTATTGACACCTCATTTATTAAAATCGGACCAGTAGTTTAGACGCTACGAGGGAACAAACATACATACATACATACATAGACTGTCAAAATCATTACCCTTCCTTTTGGCTTCGCCGTAGTCGGGTAAAAACCACGGTCTAACTGGTACACTACCTTGAATTTCAAAGTAATGTTTGCCTTTAATATTACTTGAGCTGGCCCACTCAGTGTTCCACCTGATAGTTAAATGTTTTTTGGCTATGGGAATTAAGTCCTGACAATACAGTTTGTACTGACTGAGTCCACCTGATGTTATGGCGTCTTTAGCGTAGGCATCTACACTTTCATTGCCAGTAACTCCGCTATGACTATCCATGCTAACACAACATGGATATTCTGGAATTGGCACCTAAGGAGAAGCCGTCTTATTTCCAAAATTAATGGGAATTTAGACTTAGAGCGGAACTTGTTAGCTGAAATACCCTCTAAAACGCTTCTGGAGTCCGAAAGAATAAGTGAATTGTTAAGGCCATGAGACTAATAAATGAGATGGCCTCAAAGATGGCGAGTGCCTCGCCTGTAAATACAGAGGAAGTAGGAGGCTATTTGAAATTCAAAATCACATTAACTCTCGGAATCCAGACCGCCGCTCCAACACAACCGTCCACCGAAAGTTTAGATGCATCCGTAAAAATAAGCAACCAATCTATAAAGTGCTGATTAATAATTTGCTGAAAATGAGTATTCGCCAGAGAGGAACCTTTATCAATAGGGAAGTTAAGGATAATGTTCGGGGAGAATGTCAGTGCCTCATATGGGGTAGAAAAAAGAGGTTTGAGTCTGCACTGAACAATTGGACAAGGAAGTTGGGTTAACTTACGGTAGCTGATCAAGGGACAGGAAGACAGGGAAGATCTTTATGTCGCCAATAATTGGATGTTGAAATTAATTGAGATAAAGTGTATCTTTTCCTATAAGGGGGTGGGAGGAATTCTGAAATGCCTTAAATAGAAACCTATCCGAAAGGTTCTGCCGTCTGATATTAAATGGTGGGTCGACACACTCAACCTGCAGGGCATTGATTGGAGAAGATTTCATTGCTCCTACTATGATCCTTAAAGACTTCGATTGAATTTTGTCCAGATCTTTTAATGGAACCTTGTTACATGGTTCCGATAAAAAGGATCCATAATCAATATGACTGCGGATAAGAGCATTATACAATATTTTTTGGGTATATGGGTGAGAACCTCACCATACACCACTGACTGACCATAGGTAGGACATTAATATTTTTCTCGCATTTTGGCGAAATATGACTAATTTGGTAGGCGCCAGTCATCCTAGAATCCAGATAGACTTCTAAAAATTTAACCCTATCCTTAACCGGGAAAACATTCATGTTCATTATAATGGATGTTGACATCAGGTATAATTTTGGACCGTGTAAATACTACAACGGAACTTTTTGAAACCGAAATATTTAAGCCATGTCGGTCCATCCATTCAGTCAGATAGCCAATTGCAGAGTTAAGTCGAGCAGAACATTCGGCAATATCCTTTGAGGCACTGTACATTGTCAGATCATCGGCATACTGTAAGACCTCACAAAAACTACTAACGGATAAATCTAAATGCCCTAAATAGAATAGAGTTGAAAATCGAAATGTTGAGCTGTCATATTTTTTATTTAAAATTTTTCAACACCGTATTCCTAAATTGTTAAGTCTAAAGAGTAGTCAAAGTCCAAATAAATAGTCAGTGAAGTCAGTCGATTCAGTAAAATGGTAGAAGCTTTACTGAAAGTTTCTAGGTAGTTTTGGTAGTTGTACCACTTGCCCACACTTGTGCACGTTAACAAATATTTAATCGTTAATATTCTACAAATATTACACATTAAGATCCGAAAAAACACAAATTTATGAAAGAAATACAAAAACCCCAACGTCACCCATTGCATTTCCCGGAAAAAACCCCACTTGTCTGTTAGATTTTCAGCTCTATTGTATTAGAGCAGTGTTCTATTTTCAGTGCTCAGAATTTTCCCTGGCCTTATGGTTTCGGGATCGTATAGTATCGCCCAGCCTCACTGTGTTGCTGTTAACAAATGAAAGATTTTTATTTAATATGATTTTCCAACAATCTTCTCTTATAATTTAACACTAAGTTGAAAGCTTTAAAGTATGTAATTCAGAAAACTATAATTTTTTCTAGAATATTCAAATTATTTTATTTTATGTTTTAACACAGTGCATTTAATAGGCTACTAGACCTTGTTTTTATATATGTCCTAAACACTTCATAATTTTTTCATTACACACAAAAAAATAATACATATAATATTATTTTTAAACCTAAAAGCCTACAAAAAATTATTTTAAAAGTACACTTTTTAAAAACCGAAAACACTATTCGCCATGTTGGTTGATAGATTATCTGTGCTGTGACGTCATACTAGTACTATTTTTAATCTGTGCTATAGTCCGTAGTAGTCAAATGGCGATGTTACGTTCCGTTTGACGTTTTGACATAAATAACTTTTTAAGATGTCATGAACTATTTATTTACAGAAACGTTCTCGAGGTGTTTTCATGAGTAGAAATTAAAAAACAAAAATACTTATTATTTTTAAAGCAACTTTATTTATCAATCTTAACTTTTTAATTTATGATATCGCTTATCGAAATACTCCTTCAATGTATGAAATTAAATATGAGTCAAGTAGCCTATTGTATGTCAACGGTCGGTTGAAACAAAAGGAGTGTGTTGTTGACGTCCGCGAATTATTACGAGTTTTTCCGGAAATCTTAGTTATTTTGTGCAAAGACCATACCAGAAATACGGAATAACATACCCGGCATTGAAATTACATTAAATGAAGAAGAATTTGTGGTGAAAAATTAAGAAAAAGTGACAAAAAGTGGTGGAAAACATAAATACTTATAGCTATAGCTAGTAGTACTCTGTAGTACTCTGTAGTGATTGTCAAATGTTAAGTCATTCCATTTGACATACTAACTTCCGACAGATGACAATTAATTTAGTGTGACCAACACAAAAACTGGGTTTTCAACAATAAATTATAACACCATAAATAGGGAAAAAATCAAATAATAAATGGATAAACAAACAAATAATGTTATCAAAAATGAGCGAACAGATGAAGAAAAAAATGGACGAACTGGCAAATCAGTTCCAAAAAAAATTACTACATTGGCAGAGAGCTTTACCAAAAACATCGCATCCACAATAATTGAAGAAAAACTGCATCCGTTAGTAGAAGAAAACACTCGACTAAAGAAAGACGTAAAGATTAAAAAAAAAATTACCACCTAGAGAAAGAAGTAAGGAAAAGTAATTTAATACTACATGGAGTGCGTGAGACCGAATATAAAAGCAAGGAACTTATGGAAATAGTCTTAGACACACTGAATGAAGCCGGAAAAATTGGTACACTAGAAACTACGATAGATGGGAAGTTAGCAACGTATATAGATTGGGAAAGAAGTCGGAAGGGAGAAGTAGACCAGTACTCGTAAAATTTAGTCTGTCGTGGAGAAAAACTGAAATCTTAAAGAATAATAAAAAATTCTCTACAGGGATTTATGCAACTGAAGACTTCTTAAAGGAAGTTATTGAAATCACGAAACAACTGATATCAAGGAAACAGGCAGAGATCGTAAAAGGGAATCATGCTATCATTAGATACGACAAGCTAGTTATAAAAGGAAAAAACACAACAACACAAAAACGACGAAAGGAAAAGGGCACCGCCTACTTCCCCGGCGCAAAAAGACGGCCAGGACAATGAAGATTCAAGACTACGAGCCCCAAGTAAAATGAAAAAAACCGACAAAGTTAATGCGTTTGAATATAGGAACCGCTTTATAACAACTGCAAGTGACAAAACAAACAACACACAATAGCAATTAAATAACACTAACAGACGAAATATCCCCAATACGGCCGGTTACCGTGGCCATGCTGGACCACTACCCCCTAGAAACACATCCTTAAACATGAAAATAAATTATAAATTTATACTACGTCGCCACACTAAATGTCAGAACATTAATGACCGATGAGAGACTAATAGAACTAGAAGAAGCTATAAAACTAATAAATTGGGATATTATAGGTCTCTGTGAAGTAAGAAGAATAGGAGAAGAGATAAGAGAGCACGATGAACACATTTTTTATTTCTATGGAGAAAATCAAGACATTTATGGAGTGGGATGTCTAAAAAAAGATATTTAAAAATTAAAATAATTAGTTTTCAAGGAATATCCGACAGAATTGCAATACTGAATATAATGCTTGACTTTAAGCAACCTGTGTCAATTATACAAGTCCATGCACCAACGGAACAAGATACTAAAGCAGCAAAAGATAAATTCTACAAAGAATTAACAGAACTAGTACAAAATAAATATAAGCAAACTATATTGATCGAAGACTTCAATCAATATAGTCAGATAGGTAAAAACTCGAATATTGATGAATTCATCTTAAGAGATTACAGTTATGGACAGATAAATGACAATGGTGCCTCCATTCTCTCTCATAGATTTCTCTTTTTCAAATGATTTTAAAATAATGAACAGGTTTTTTAAGAAATCTGTGTCAAGAAAATTGACGTGGATGTCTCCTTATAGCAAAGACAGATATGAGATTGATTTTATACTTGCAAGAAATAAAGAGATATTCAGTAATTTTGACGTAGTGAACAAACTAAACTTCATCTCAGACCATAGAATAGTAACAGGAGTTATAAAATGCAAAAATGCTAATTAAAGAAAACATATTGTCACTTTAAATATAAATAGGTCAATTGCAACACATGTACAACAGAGTGCCTTATATAAACTAGACACCACACTTAACGGAATCGACGAATACAAAACAATACAAAAAAATAGGATTTCCTAGAAAAAGAACTTATAAATCTAAACAAATCAAGACTTATCAGTCTTATTTCCAAAATTAATGGGAATTTAGACTTAGAGCGGAACTTGTTAGCTGAAATACCCTCTAAAACGCTTCTGGAGTCCGAAAGAATAAGTGAATTGTTAAGGCCATGAGACTAATAAATGAGATGGCCTCAAAGATGGCGAGTGCCTCGCCTGTAAATACAGAGGAAGTAGGAGGCTATTTGAAATTCAAAATCACATTAACTCTCGGAATCCAGACCGCCGCTCCAACACAACCGTCCACCGAAAGTTTAGATGCATCCGTAAAAATAAGCAACCAATCTATAAAGTGCTGATTAATAATTTGCTGAAAATGAGTATTCGCCAGAGAGGAACCTTTATCAATAGGGAAGTTAAGGATAATGTTCGGGGAGAATGTCAGTGCCTCATATGGGGTAGAAAAAAGAGGTTTGAGTCTGCACTGAACAATTGGACAAGGAAGTTGGGTTAACTTACGGTAGCTGATCAAGGGACAGGAAGACAGGGAAGATCTTTATGTCGCCAATAATTGGATGTTGAAATTAATTGAGATAAAGTGTATCTTTTCCTATAAGGGGGTGGGAGGAATTCTGAAATGCCTTAAATAGAAACCTATCCGAAAGGTTCTGCCGTCTGATATTAAATGGTGGGTCGACACACTCAACCTGCAGGGCATTGATTGGAGAAGATTTCATTGCTCCTACTATGATCCTTAAAGACTTCGATTGAATTTTGTCCAGATCTTTTAATGGAACCTTGTTACATGGTTCCGATAAAAAGGATCCATAATCAATATGACTGCGGATAAGAGCATTATACAATATTTTTTGGGTATATGGGTGAGAACCTCACCATACACCACTGACTGACCATAGGTAGGACATTAATATTTTTCTCGCATTTTGGCGAAATATGACTAATTTGGTAGGCGCCAGTCATCCTAGAATCCAGATAGACTTCTAAAAATTTAACCCTATCCTTAACCGGGAAAACATTCATGTTCATTATAATGGATGTTGACATCAGGTATAATTTTGGACCGTGTAAATACTACAACGGAACTTTTTGAAACCGAAATATTTAAGCCATGTCGGTCCATCCATTCAGTCAGATAGCCAATTGCAGAGTTAAGTCGAGCAGAACATTCGGCAATATCCTTTGAGGCACTGTACATTGTCAGATCATCGGCATACTGTAAGACCTCACAAAAACTACTAACGGATAAATCTAAATGCCCTAAATAGAATAGAGTTGAAAATCGAAATGTTGAGCTGTCATATTTTTTATTTAAAATTTTTCAACACCGTATTCCTAAATTGTTAAGTCTAAAGAGTAGTCAAAGTCCAAATAAATAGTCAGTGAAGTCAGTCGATTCAGTAAAATGGTAGAAGCTTTACTGAAAGTTTCTAGGTAGTTTTGGTAGTTGTACCACTTGCCCACACTTGTGCACGTTAACAAATATTTAATCGTTAATATTCTACAAATATTACACATTAAGATCCGAAAAAACACAAATTTATGAAAGAAATACAAAAACCCCAACGTCACCCATTGCATTTCCCGGAAAAAACCCCACTTGTCTGTTAGATTTTCAGCTCTATTGTATTAGAGCAGTGTTCTATTTTCAGTGCTCAGAATTTTCCCTGGCCTTATGGTTTCGGGATCGTATAGTATCGCCCAGCCTCACTGTGTTGCTGTTAACAAATGAAAGATTTTTATTTAATATGATTTTCCAACAATCTTCTCTTATAATTTAACACTAAGTTGAAAGCTTTAAAGTATGTAATTCAGAAAACTATAATTTTTTCTAGAATATTCAAATTATTTTATTTTATGTTTTAACACAGTGCATTTAATAGGCTACTAGACCTTGTTTTTATATATGTCCTAAACACTTCATAATTTTTTCATTACACACAAAAAAATAATACATATAACATTATTTTTAAACCTAAAAGCCTACAAAAAATTATTTTAAAAGTACACTTTTTAAAAACCGAAAACACTATTCGCCATGTTGGTTGATAGATTATCTGTGCTGTGACGTCATACTAGTACTATTTTTAATCTGTGCTATAGTCCGTAGTAGTCAAATGGCGATGTTACGTTCCGTTTGACGTTTTGACATAAATAACTTTTTAAGATGTCATGAACTATTTATTTACAGAAACGTTCTCGAGGTGTTTTCATGAGTAGAAATTAAAAAACAAAAATACTTATTATTTTTAAAGCAACTTTATTTATCAATCTTAACTTTTTAATTTATGATATCGCTTATCGAAATACTCCTTCAATGTATGAAATTAAATATGAGTCAAGTAGCCTATTGTATGTCAACGGTCGGTTGAAACAAAAGGAGTGTGTTGTTGACGTCCGCGAATTATTACGAGTTTTTCCGGAAATCTTAGTTATTTTGTGCAAAGACCATACCAGAAATACGGAATAACATACCCGGCATTGAAATTACATTAAATGAAGAAGAATTTGTGGTGAAAAATTAAGAAAAAGTGACAAAAAGTGGTGGAAAACATAAATACTTATAGCTATAGCTAGTAGTACTCTGTAGTACTCTGTAGTGATTGTCAAATGTTAAGTCATTCCATTTGACATACTAACTTCCGACAGATGACAATTAATTTAGTGTGACCAACACAAAAACTGGGTTTTCAACAATAAATTATAACACCATAAATAGGGAAAAAATCAAATAATAAATGGATAAACAAACAAATAATGTTATCAAAAATGAGCGAACAGATGAAGAAAAAAATGGACGAACTGGCAAATCAGTTCCAAAAAAAATTACTACATTGGCAGAGAGCTTTACCAAAAACATCGCATCCACAATAATTGAAGAAAAACTGCATCCGTTAGTAGAAGAAAACACTCGACTAAAGAAAGACGTAAAGATTAAAAAAAAAATTACCACCTAGAGAAAGAAGTAAGGAAAAGTAATTTAATACTACATGGAGTGCGTGAGACCGAATATAAAAGCAAGGAACTTATGGAAATAGTCTTAGACACACTGAATGAAGCCGGAAAAATTGGTACACTAGAAACTACGATAGATGGGAAGTTAGCAACGTATATAGATTGGGAAAGAAGTCGGAAGGGAGAAGTAGACCAGTACTCGTAAAATTTAGTCTGTCGTGGAGAAAAACTGAAATCTTAAAGAATAATAAAAAATTCTCTACAGGGATTTATGCAACTGAAGACTTCTTAAAGGAAGTTATTGAAATCACGAAACAACTGATATCAAGGAAACAGGCAGAGATCGTAAAAGGGAATCATGCTATCATTAGATACGACAAGCTAGTTATAAAAGGAAAAAACACAACAACACAAAAACGACGAAAGGAAAAGGGCACCGCCTACTTCCCCGGCGCAAAAAGACGGCCAGGACAATGAAGATTCAAGACTACGAGCCCCAAGTAAAATGAAAAAAACCGACAAAGTTAATGCGTTTGAATATAGGAACCGCTTTATAACAACTGCAAGTGACAAAACAAACAACACACAATAGCAATTAAATAACACTAACAGACGAAATATCCCCAATACGGCCGGTTACCGTGGCCATGCTGGACCACTACCCCCTAGAAACACATCCTTAAACATGAAAATAAATTATAAATTTATACTACGTCGCCACACTAAATGTCAGAACATTAATGACCGATGAGAGACTAATAGAACTAGAAGAAGCTATAAAACTAATAAATTGGGATATTATAGGTCTCTGTGAAGTAAGAAGAATAGGAGAAGAGATAAGAGAGCACGATGAACACATTTTTTATTTCTATGGAGAAAATCAAGACATTTATGGAGTGGGATGTCTAAAAAAAGATATTTAAAAATTAAAATAATTAGTTTTCAAGGAATATCCGACAGAATTGCAATACTGAATATAATGCTTGACTTTAAGCAACCTGTGTCAATTATACAAGTCCATGCACCAACGGAACAAGATACTAAAGCAGCAAAAGATAAATTCTACAAAGAATTAACAGAACTAGTACAAAATAAATATAAGCAAACTATATTGATCGAAGACTTCAATCAATATAGTCAGATAGGTAAAAACTCGAATATTGATGAATTCATCTTAAGAGATTACAGTTATGGACAGATAAATGACAATGGTGCCTCCATTCTCTCTCATAGATTTCTCTTTTTCAAATGATTTTAAAATAATGAACAGGTTTTTTAAGAAATCTGTGTCAAGAAAATTGACGTGGATGTCTCCTTATAGCAAAGACAGATATGAGATTGATTTTATACTTGCAAGAAATAAAGAGATATTCAGTAATTTTGACGTAGTGAACAAACTAAACTTCATCTCAGACCATAGAATAGTAACAGGAGTTATAAAATGCAAAAATGCTAATTAAAGAAAACATATTGTCACTTTAAATATAAATAGGTCAATTGCAACACATGTACAACAGAGTGCCTTATATAAACTAGACACCACACTTAACGGAATCGACGAATACAAAACAATACAAAAAAATAGGATTTCCTAGAAAAAGAACTTATAAATCTAAACAAATCAAGACTTATCAAAAAGGAAAAGGAAAATAAATTAGGACAAGAAGCAATGAAGTTGATGAAAGACAGGAATTTACTGCTACAAAAAAGAAAAGATAATAGTTAAAAAAGAATATCAGTAGTTAAAGAGGCTACGGAATTTAAAAAAAAAAACTATACACAGCGACTGACAGAGCAGAAACAACAAATAAATGGAGAGAATATGAAAACGAGGAAGTGCCTTGCATATTAGAAAGCGAAGTCATGAAATCAATAAAATCGCAGAAAAGGGGCAAGGCACCTGGAGCCGATAGGATGTCAAACGAATTATTAAAAGAAGCCATCAATGCAATAACTGAACACCTTACGCGCCTATTTAACGAAATATTAACAGCTGAAAAAATACAAACTCAATGGACAAGAAGTGCTATTGTCCTTTTACATAAAAAAGGGAATGAAAATGACAAATAATTATAGGGCCATAAGTTTAATGCCATGTATTCTCCAAAATAATACTCGATATAATAACAAAACTCCTAGAGGAAATCAGCCCAGAGCGGGCTTTCGCTCCAATTATTCCACGAAAGACCATATACATGTTGTTAAACAAATAATCGAAAAATACAACGAATATGGGCAGAGTTATAACATAGCATTCGCCGATTATAACAAGGTCTTTGACTCGCTAAGCCACAAATATAATATATGGAAAGCACTCGAAAATCATGGCGTAGAAAGTAAATATATAAAAATTATTGCCGAAATGTATAAAAATACCAGAGCAACGGTTAAACTTGAACAACAAGGAGAACAATTTTACATTCAACGTGGCGTTAGATAAGGGGGTCCACTTTCTCCTAAACTTTTCATAGCTGTGTTAGAAGACATATTTAGATGCTTAGACTGGAAGGAAAGAGGAATAAAGATCCACGATTTCCGTGGATTTTTATTATCTAATCAAAACGTAATCTTAATAATTTGATATTTGCAGTGATGTTGTGATATTCGCCAGTAGAGTCTAGTTACAAGCTATGCTGTAAGAATTAGACCTCGAAAGCAGAAAAGCGGGTCTAACCATGAACGCAACTAAAACAAAAGTAATGACAAATGCAGTAAACGTACGTGGAAACGGTACTGGTCATTGAAAGATATTGTTAAAAATAAGGAAGTACCAATGCCAATAAAAAGCAAACTCTTTAATGAGAAAGAAAATTTACATTAATTTTTCGGTCTTACTTATGGTTGCCAAGCATGGCCAGTCACAAGCAAAATTAAACAAAAATTAAGTGTTTGCCAGCGTAACGTGGAAAGAAGCATGCTGAATATTAGGTTAAAGGATAAGTGGAGAACTTCAAAAATAAGAAAAGCAACTAAGGTCATCGATGTTCTACAAACAATCAGGAAACTAAAATGGAAATGGACTGGTCATATTATGAGGACCCAGGGACTGAATGGTCATAGAATGGTATCCCAGAAATGGAAAAAGAATGAATGGACGTCAGATTAAACGATGGGAGGACGATTTACCTAAAGGGTGGAGAAGGATAGCTCGGAACAGAGAAGAGTGGAAGAAACTAGGCCTATGTCAAGGGACAACCTGACCAATAAAATGGTTGCTGATTTGTTACACTGAATACATAGTGTATTTATCAAGTTTTTAGGAGTTAAGTAATACAACATTGTTTATTTTAGAAGCAATATTATGTAAAATATGTGGTAGGTGAATAAGGGCTTTTATTATTATTATTATATTAATTGTATGAATAAGCCATTTATTATGTGTTTAATTATTATCGGTCATTTTACAATAGATTTTTTTCTGTTTCATAATATTTATTATTGTTGTGCAATAAATCTTAAAATTGCTTCTTAACGTACACTCGACAGTTAATATACTTAGTTTTAATTAATAAATGTTATGTAATATATTTCTAAAAAATCTAATATTGTAAAGAGGAAAGGTTTGTATGTTTGCATTGAATAGGCTCTAAAACTACTGGACCGATTTTGATGAAATTTGGCACAGATATAGAGTAGACCATGGGAAAGGGCATAAGCTACATTTTATCGCGGCAAAACATACGGTTCCCGCGAAATTTCTTTTTGCACGCACGAAGTCGCGGGCGACATCTAGTTATGTATTAGGTCATTACGTAATATGAAATTGGCGTTTTGTAAAGGAGGAACTTAAGATAATATATTTATTTTATCAAAGTATATACCATTGCTATCTATGCACTTTTGCCAGCTCATAGGTAGTAAATTGATTCTTTTACTAAAAAAACCATTCGGGCAGGAATCAATAAAATCTTTGAAGGCGCTTTGGACTGCTCCATCGGACTTTAATTTTTTTCCGTTGCAAGAAGTTATCCAAATTTCGAAAAAAAAGGTAATCAGTTGGAGCAAGGTCCGGGGAGTACGGGAGTAGTGTCTTAGACATTCCGATTTAAGCTCTTCTAATTTGGTAGCCGTCTGTTGTGCAGTGTGTGGTCTAGCGTTGTCCTGAAGCAGCAGTGGCCTAGAGCCAACCTCGGTTGTTTAGCAGCTAGCTTTTCCGTCATGATTAGCAGCTGCTGGCAATAGACATCTGCCGTAATCGTATGGCCAGATTTAAGAAACCTGTAGTGAACGACACCGGCACTAGTCCACCAAACGCTCACAAATAACTTTTTTTGAGTCAATTTTTGCTTGGAGCTGGCTTTGGCTGGTTCGCCAGGGTTCAGCCTTTTCCGATTATCTACAGGATCCACTTTTCATATTAGCTAATTCGATTTAAAATCCCTTCATTATTGTGCCGGTTGAGTAATGTAACGCAGCAGTCGACGCGCGTTTGTCGGTTTGCTGCACTCAATTCATGAAGTACCCACCTTTCAAGCTTTTTCACCTTCCCAATTTGCTTCAAGTGGATTAAAACAGTTTTATCACCAACACCGCAGCCTTCAGCTAACTCTGACGTGGTTTGCGATGGATCCACTTCCACAATAGCCTTTAATTCTTCATTATCAACTTTGGTCTCCGGCCGTCCACGGGGCTTGTTCTGCAGGTCGAAATTTCCAGAACGAAAACGTTGGAACCAAAAACGCGATGTGTTTTCTTGTGCGACACCGCCGCCATACACATCATTAATCCTTCGAGCCGTTTCTGCGGCACTGCCACAGTGGAACTCGTACTCGAAAATAATACGATCTTTCAAGTTTTCCATTTTGTAAACTGAGTGACGCAAAAAAAAAACCAAAAGAGGAAAAAACAAATGAATTACGGTTTTCGAAACACAAATGCATGAGTAAATAGCGGTATAAATTTGAAATTGGAATTCCTAACTAAAGAAGATATATGAGATCAAAGTGGCCAGTACGACAAAACGCCAATTTCATATGTAAGGACCTAATAATAAAATTTAAAGTTTAGTCTTAGTCCTTAGAGCTAGTTTGACTGGTAGCATTGAAAAAAAATCTATTAGCACACCGACCGTAACTTTTCCCCTTAAGAAATATGAAAAGAAACATTTAAAATATATGTATATTTATTTTCAAGATAATTATTATAAACCTGTTTATAACCTCTTGACTTGTTTAGAAAATTGGAAACATAACATGAATTGGTTATATACTCGTAATTAGAAAATGGTTTTTTTTTTTACATTTCAGGCATACCAAGCTGGGTTTATTGGTAAGAATGCCTGTGGTTCGGGCTACAACTTTGACGTGTTCGTACACCGTGGTGCCGGCGCTTATATCTGCGGTGAGGAGACTGCCCTCATCGAGTCTATCGAGGGCAAGCAAGGCAAGCCCCGTCTGAAGCCTCCTTTCCCGGCTGACGTGGGTCTGTTCGGATGTCCCACCACTGTCAATAATGTGGAAACTATTGCTGTTTCTCCAGTGAGTATTTAACTTAAAAATTATTCTTAAGATTTTCCTCAGATTTCATCATGAAATTGTATGTATGGACTATTGAGGACTTATGCATTTATTTTCGTTAAAATTGCGAAACAGCAGTCCATTACACAAAATATTATTTATTATGCATTGATTATCAGAATGTAGATCATCTGAACTACCGCTTATCTGAACTCACCGTGGCCTGACTTGGACATACCTATTTCCTTTTGTGATTTTTTTGTTAAAAGTTATTTTCTACAAGACTGTTAACGCATTTAAATTTAAAATAAGTTCTGTTCAATGAAATAGAATTCCTGTTTATCATTAAAGATATAAAAGTAGTAAGTATTTAAGTATGGTTTTCATATTATGCTTGCATATCTGCAAGTTCAACAAATCTTTTATCTAAAGACCTACATCCCTAAATTAGTTAGGATAATCCAACGTTCTTCTGTATATCAATTTAATATTGCATTTTATTTGACAATTACAATTTCCAGACAATCTGCCGTCGCGGTGGTAGCTGGTTCGCGTCGTTCGGTCGTCCACGCAACAGCGGCACGAAGCTCTTCAATATATCCGGCCACGTCAATACTCCGTGCACCGTCGAGGAGGAAATGAGTATTCCCTTGAAGGAGCTGATCGAGCGCCACGCTGGTGGAGTCACCGGGGGCTGGGACAACTTGCTGGCCATCATCCCGGGAGGATCTTCTACACCTCTTATACCTAAAGAGTAAGTATCTTCAAGATTGGCATGCGAGCATACTGATGGCATGGTGGTAAATTAACCGCATTACAAGTGCAATTTCAGCGTATTAGAGCCTTAGGTACTCTAACTCAGCTGGTAAATAACGTAAAAGATATTTTACGCCAGGTTTCTGTGAGATCGTCATATCCTTTCGGTCAAGTCAATGAAGTGATTTTCGTAGCCGTGCAGTGCCAGAATGTGTTTCTTTTGTCAATATGCGTGTAAAAAAGCGTGTAACTCGTGTTCAGTAAGTATCATTATTTATTTTACTTTCCAGTGTGTGTGAGACAGTCCCCATGGACTTCGACGGGCTCGTAGCTGCCCAGACATCCCTGGGTACAGCTGCCATCATCGTCATGGACAAATCCACGGACATAGTGAAGGCCATCGCCCGCCTCATCATGTTCTACAAGCACGAGTCGTGCGGACAATGCACACCCTGCAGGGAGGGAGTGTCGTGGATGAACAAGATTATTTACAGGTATTGTGAACTTATATTACTAACTTAGGCCTTTTCATCCGTTATTGGATGATTTATACAGTATTCTCCGGGCGAATTAACCACTCATGAAATACTGTAGTATCTGGGACAGTCGGTTTTAAATGTCATATGGTTGTCCAAGCACATAAGGCATTCTCACAAAATACTCTGAAAAAGTCTCATTGATACACGCCACAACCTGGGAATCGAACCTGCACTCTCACGAGTGCGAATCAGACGGTCTACCCACTATGCCGCGGAGCTCTTAAACTCTTTCTTCTTGAACTTATATTATAGTCTAAACTCTAATATAACTCGTTTTTAGAAACAAGGTTTAGACTTGAGGTAAAAAACACCAAGGTAGGTTAAAGTTTTGGATTCTTTTACTTCCCTCGCGGCAACCAAAAACAAGCTTGTAAATTAAATATGCTGAGAACCATGTTTTGTAATAAGGACAATTATTGTTTAAATTTAGATTTAAATAAATTCAATGTTTATGAGGATTGACAGACAAAAAAGATGCATCCAGTATGTTAACCCTTGTACATCTAAACTGTAAACTTCTAAATAGACAACTACTAGAGCGGAATGATTTACGTAAATTGATGTTTGGAATATTTTATTTTCAGATTTGTGGAGGGTGACGCCTCTCCGAAGGAAATCGACATGCTGTGGGAAATCTCCAAGCAGATTGAAGGCATGTTAATTGAATAAAGTAATTCTAGCATGTAGCATGTCTTGTTGAAATTCAGTATAATGTTATTCAGTGAATTGAAGTATTGATATTGGATAGATCAGTCAGTTACGCTGCCTTGGCTGATTTTAGCCAGTAATAAATTCTTTAACTTAATTTTATTTATTTATACAATGCTTAAATCCGACTACTAAGTACAATATCGACAAAGTTCTTGCTTGACCAGTTTCTTAACGTTTTCCTTTGCACTAGGACGCCTTAACATATTTAAACACAAAGGAAGTGAGTGCAACGACTGCAGACTTGGTTGAGCTACGTATTCACACGTGAGTATGTGCGCGTGCACACGATTCAACGGTGTTGTTAGGCGATTTTCATCTTTTTCCTGGTTGAGCGAGAACTATAATATCTGTTATAAAAGAGACAATATTTTTTTTACTGCTACACAATCCGTGTTTTTGCCAGGTCACACAATCTGCGCCCTCGGTGATGGTGCGGCGTGGCCCGTACAGGGTCTGATCCGCCATTTCCGACCAGAGCTGGAGAGACGCATGGAGGAGTACAGCCGTCAGCACGGCCCGAGCAAAGCCGAGCGCCTCTACTAGTACAACAATACGACCAGAAGGCGATTCACGTAATATAAAAATGTTCAATTTGCAGTGTCACAGTCGCACACCACGCACGCATCAAACAGGGCGAGTTCGAAAGCATTCGCTGACACTACTGTATAGCCTGTAGAGCCGCTGCGAATTAAACATTTTTATTTATTATGTGAATTGGCGCCTAGTGTTGTCGACATAGAAATTATACACTTTAGAATCGCCTGAGAAAAGTTTACGTTACATCATCGAAATAAATTAATAAATATCTATAAAAGTTGTAAATTGTACGTAAATTATATAAATACAAATAATTTAAAAGCCCTTTTTTTACTCTTGTTTTGGCAACTTGAAAAAACAAACCTTGTTTTGATGTGATGTTAGATTTGATTCTTCATCTTGTTCTTCATCTTCATCTTGTTTTTTTTTTTTAATAAAATGTGTAATCAAATGTTTTGACTTTTTAAAACTATAAATCGAAGTTTATAGTGTAATAATTAAATTAGATTTATTGTAAGTCCTTGATTAATATAATGTCAAACTCCCAAGAAGTTGCAAGAAATTTAAGATTTTGGTTGTAGGCTCATAGGCAACCCACACAAGGATACACATTAATAATTTTGTATTGCTTAAGGATTTTCCTCATATTTTTTCATACATATGATAGAAAATTGATTTTATATCGTAAAATATATTTCATTTCAGCTAGGAGACTTTTATTGTTAACCGACTTCCAAAAAAAGGAGGCGGTTATACATTCGGATGTATATATATTTTTTTTGTATTTTCAACGATAATTCCGCCGTCTGTAGACCGATTTTCAAATATTTTTTTTTTTATATTAAGGGATATATTTTTTGATATAATATTGATATAATCTCAAGTTGGTCCCGTTTTCACCAAAGTGGTGAACTGATGATAGGATCCATGAGGAATCGAAGGAACTCGTCGAAATTTATATGGACACATATTATGGTGATTTCGATATCATCATTGGTGATTGTTTATCTGGTCCACAGATCGGTAATGCTTATTTGGGAAATACCACGGCCTCTCAAAAATCTCGCATAAAATAACGCTGGAGTTTGTTTCGCCGAGAGAGTGAGAATAGCGGAGGCTTGTTTGTTTCTTAAAGTGTTAATAATCATAATATAATAATATAACAATAAAAAGAAAAATTATTATTTTTAAACAAAAAATAAAAACTGACCAAAGTGAAAATGCACAAAAAAAATTATTTTCTAATATTTCCCCTTTTAAATTCGGCAAAAATTTTAACTATTTCTCTACTCAATCTTCATTATTTTGAAGTCGGTACCAGCCCAAACAATATCCTGATAAAACAATATTTTTAGAACTCACATTTAAGTTGGGCTGGTCACATTTAAATTGTTTAAATTTTAGCCGAATTCAAAAGGGTTATTATTTAGAAAATAAGTATTATTTTATACTTTTTTGTGCATTTTTACTTTGGAGGTCGGTTTCTTGCTTTCTTAACAATATGTTACAGTTAAAGTACTGCACAAGAAACAATTTTCATGATACATAAAGATTCTTAGTAGCCCTGGATCATTTTTTTTTCTAAACAGGACAGAAAATATGCAATAATACTAGGTAATAGGCATACTAACCATTCTGCTATAGGTATTTAATTGCAATAAACTTCATGATATTCGCTAGTAAAACATTTTAAATTAATAACATTATTCTGTTCAAAAACCTATCAGTTACTTTCTCCTGGAGTACATCCAAGTCTAAGGACATAGTATGTCTTATGTATTTCGAACACTCATTTCCTGCGAGATAACGCTGCAAATAACTTTACACATTCTATTGCTATTAACATAATTTCTTATCAGAGCAATTACCTACAGCATTATATTATAACAGAATGTTTGTCGTCAAGATAATTTTAAGGAATATCAACTACATAAATTATAATGTATCTAAAGTGTACGTTATTTCAAATATTAAAATGAATATTTGTAATCCGGGTAAAATCATACATGATTTTGATATTTATTTTATATTAATGTCTTCAAATAAGTGGTCAACATGAAAAACGGGGTGAAGGGATCATAATAAAAGGATAGTTTAAATTTTTTAAATCATTTATTCCCTCTATCATTCTTTCTTTTCTGATAACCTTAAAATATCTTAGCTCTATTTACAGTTTTATATAAATAAAAATATTAATAGTATTTTACAGAGGTCTACTATTGTACAAAACGCTTTCATCTCTGAAAGACTTGACTCGAACTTTCATGGAGATCCGTCACGAATCTCGAAAGTACAGTGCAACAAAAAAATTGATTGAAAAAAAATCGATAAACAAATTTCGATACTTATGGTAACATTTTTGATTTTGGAACGATTCAAGTCGTAGTCAATTTCACAGTTGCCACTACGTACCCAATACATCTAATAGCAAGGAGTGCCGCAGTTCCGCCCGCATACATAAATAAATTAGTTTCAAATTAAATAAATGGCACAGACCAAATATGTTATTCGGTACGCAGTCAACTCACAAAACAATAATCGATTTAACAATACAATAATTTTAAGCGCCAAATGATCACAATTCAATAAAACCAAATCGAAAACAATATAACTCTATGATGGAAGCAACTGATCGTTGTGCGACAAAAGTAACAACTTTTGCTTAACAACAAAATGGCAATCGAGTAATCGCTAAATAACATCGGTGGAGATCACAAGTACACGACATAAATTTAACTTTATATAAATACAAAATATACATACTTTAAACTAGCAACTTCAATGCAATATATCCGTCTATAATGCTGTGAAACGATTGCGGCTCTGGTGAGTTACTTTTGAAATTAGAATTCTCGTCCATTTCTTCGACCAATCGGAGCGGACTACGTGCGTGACGTCACATGGCGCGTTCGCCATTGGTCTAAATCGGACTGGACTAATTCGAAGCGAAATAAAACAACTATTTCAAAATCTATTTCAAAAGTAAGACACTGGTAAACGGTAAATCACCCTGAACTGGACCGTCGAAGTGGTACAAAGCCATGCCCTTAGGATAGGAAGTCATTTCACAACAGCATTATCAGTCTCACATCGCTCGTATCGAACGCGCCATACGCCATAACACAATTCGGGCGAGGGGGTAGCCAATAGAAGCCGCATAACATTATTCTAGTAGTTTATTGTTGGAATTATGCGATTCCTATTGAGATACCGTTCTCGCCTCGACTTCATAAATAATGGACGAGCGGACCAGCCGCGTCCGTGGCTCCTACGATCACTAAATTAAAATCTCAAATGAGACCTTTTATTTGGCTTGGGATACTACTTACTGAAATTATACACTGATGTGGCGGGATATTCGGACCAACATTTCAGTGAGCGACCACAAGCGTGCACGAAATTAGGCCGGAATAAATTAATTCTGAACGGATACCGTGTAGCCCTAAGCGACTTTTGACGGCCGCCATTACATCGATGCTTCTTAATAATAAATAACAGGAATAAAACTAGAATTAAACGGAAATCGAAATGCCAAACGTAACGCTCGCGTCACAAGTCGCGTACGGCTTCGAGGCTGTCCCGTAACTCGCGCCTATCGGACGATCGAGCGGGGTACGTTACGCAGAAGACTCCGGGGTGCGTCGCTCGTGAGGTCAGCGTGGTGGCGCCTTCAACTGATGGCCGGCATCAAATTGGTGGCGACACTGCTGACACTAAGTGAGCTCTACATTTTCATGATCCACCGTCAGTGTGTTGAGCGACGGCACTGCGGATCACCGGAGCTGGTCAGTGGTCCTCGTCCATGGGCAAGTCGGGCACAAGGCGGTCGTGGCTGGCGGCGGCGCGTGGCGGCAGCTCGTTTCGCGGGTCCCGCGCGAGCCACGGATGCCGCAGAACGTCGCGCGCGCTCAGCCGCTCGCACGCCTCCCGCCGCAGCAGCGACCTGATCAGGCACTTGCCCCGCGACGACAGACACTCTGGAACCACGAAGTAGCCCCGGGAAATTTTCGCGAACAACGATGCGTGCTCCGAATCGTTGAAGGGATACCTGAAACCAACGGTGATATTGGTTAATTTAACTGATTAAAAAAATCCAAGAACAAAAAACGTCAGTCGTAAGCATTTTCGAAATTGGATCGTTAAAATTTAACATGAAGCTATGTTAAAATTGATTGTCATTTGGGAGAGCAGATGCGCGAAACAAAAACTCAGGTAGAAAAGATAGAACCCTTCCGGCGACAGGTGAAGTCGTTGATTGCGGTAAAATCCCGAATTCGGAGTATAAATTACGGGTGCACGGGCACGAAAAGAACGTAAAACAAAGCATCGCGAACGGCAGGTGGAATCGAGGGGAGCGCGTTTCGGGGCGGGATCAACGTCTTTGCCACATGACCGCGGCAGGTGCTCCGAAGATTTCACGAGACCCATTTATATGTGGGTGATATAATTGTTGAATTGTTGGCCGTTGGCGCGTAACGGCCGACAGGTGATCATCCCCGTCACCAACGGTCGCCGCGACCCTTGCATTGCGATCTCTAAAACCAGTAAGTCCCACGATAGCAGGTGAAGACGCCCACCCCATTCGTAATTATTATGCGCACTTAATGGCTAGCCCATTTCGAAATGAATGAAGGATACTAATGTGTGTACAATGCTTACCTTCCAACGAGCATGGTGTAGAGAATGACGCCGAGCGACCACATGTCCGCTGCTCGGCCGGAGTAGGTCCGGTGCGCTCGCAGGATCTCGGGGGAGACGTACGCGGGGCACCCTCTCTTGTCTTGAAGCAGATCCTCCTCGGGATCATCCAGCACGACTGCGTCTTCTAATGTCTCTAGTTTTAACGTAGTTCTGTAACAAGAGGAAAAGACGATCAGTTAAATGTCACAAATGTATATAAAATATTGATATGATTTAACTGTTTAGTGCTCATTTAACCCGCAACATTTCCAGGTCAACTGCGCTCGTGCATCAAGCGATGACCCAAATAAATCGCCACGTTATGTTAGTATCGTAATATGATATCAATTAGCTCTACGTCCATCCACAAGGATGATTCGAAGGAGGCTTCGAGTATTATACATATCATTTCGGTTTCGCAAGTATCATAAGTATAATAAGTCACTCGAAAAGTTTTGTTGTCTTGGCATAATTTCATAACAGTTTTTGTTCACGATTTTCGCGACGTATGCAAGAATAATGTCATGTAAATAATTATACGGTGAACCATAAAGTTGTTCAGTGACGTAATAGGTTTTGTTTCATCACATCCACGGGCTTTGGGCGCATTGTGACCTCGTGTTTCACAGGCGCCGCATCATTTCGAAACGCATTAAGTGTACAGTTCGAAACAGTACACACACAGTTTTGTATGATTACTTATTATACAGCAGAGAAAACATCGTTACCCAGATATTAGAATATCATGATAGCGCATCGGGGCACGGGAGCGCTTAATATGAACCAAACGACGAGACATGAAGCCCAAGTTGTGACCCTATACGAGTTTTAAGTTCCCTAGGGACTAGGGAGAGCTACTTGAGTACCAATATTTACTCGTTCGTATAAAAAGGCATCTGTTCCAATTTACATAGGCACGCTACTTCCCTTAAATATCAAGAAAACATTTCATTTGGGTACACAGAACGAGTAAGCCCACATTTTTTATATTTAAAAAAAAACTAGTTGAACTGTCCTGAGGCAGGTGTTAAATTGGAGGCAAGCTGCTGAGAGGAGTATTAAATAACGAGTACTTCAGCTATTTATAGATTACAGTGATAAACACAAGCGCTACAATAAAAACACTTCATAAACATTTTATAGATAATGAAACATCTATTGCTCATAATGATACTTTAAGTTCCCAATATTTCACGAAGTAGGTACCTAATGAACATGTACCAAAGTGACACGTAAGATTCGATTGCCAGTGTTCCGAAATCCGTAGGCAATAAATATCAGGTATGCTCAAAGCGAAGTTGCAAAACCCAAGTTGCGGTCCGTACAGCTTGACAAATAGTCTGCCGGCTTAAGAAATGCACGGACCGTTCGCCGTTATTGGCCGGAGGTGTGTTCCGCGATGTAGAGCATTGTTCCAAAACGCCACTATAATTAATTTTGAAAAAGGAGCTTGCCAAATACTTAAACATCTCTGAGTATATTCGCATTTCATCACTTAATATTCATATCGTATTTGATGTATTCTAATGAAGTGTATAAATTAAACAAGATCAAATTGAAATATGACAATTGGATAGTCACTAGGTACATTTTGTGGTACGTATGTGCTCTGCCGCTCGTCTGCTGACGTAGCCTGCTACGGTGAGCGAAGGCCTAGCATGATTAACATAACGCAATGCTGCTGCGGCGATAATTTGAGAAGCGAGATAAGGGGTCATTTATTATTAACATATTTATGAGCCGATCGTGACAATATGGAGCGGCTCGGCTTCAGATAAAGGTTACCCTCGTCATTTGTTGCAACATAAACCGCAGTTGTACAATGTTTATCTTCAAGATTAGTAATTAGATTTTAAATAGGATTAGAGAATAGAGATTTTCTAAAGAAGCTTTTGAAATACAGGGCAGGAGTATGCTAGGTGTAGAAATTATTACTCAACAGATCATACAAGGAGTCGGTAATGCGAGGTTTAGACTTGCAGTAACATTGCATGCATTGAGAAGCAACGCTAGCCCTTTTTTAATAATTAAGCAGTGAGCGGAGCGGGAGGCCTCGTATTCGTTTAGGCGCGACTGCGCAAGACAACTCCTAAAACGGATACGAGGACTTATCCTAATTAAATCCCTTACGCCGGCAAGGCTAAAGTGCGATGTCTGCAGTTGCAATCGATTCGTATTTCGCAACGTAAATAAGTTAGTCAGTGTCGTAACGCGGTCGGAAGGTTGGCCGGATTTCCGAGCGTGTTCCGAACGGTGGCCTCGAAGGATTCTCGGTTACGCGGTGGGACCGCGAAAGGACAGCGCCGCGCTACGGTCCAATTGACTTGCTCTACTCTGCCTGCGCGCTGCGTGTTCTAGCTCTGGCCTCTCCCTCCGTGCTCACCCGCCCGCGGGCCGCGCCACCGAGGTCATATGTCACGCTTTTGACATTTAATCTTCTGAGATTGCCCATTTCAATTAGAACGCTACCTTAAAAACTACAACTTACTAGCCGACAATTGAACTAGTTTGGAGTTAAAGAATAACGTATTTACTAGGACAACGCTCTTCACTAATATCTCTCGTTTTTTATGAAGAGTGTGTTGTCAAACGAACTAAGATTGTGTAACGTCCACGTTGCAATATTATTAACTAATAAATATTTCTCAGTACGATCACGCCACTCACGAGCCGCAGCGAACGTGAAATATATCTATTTGCCTTTCTTTTTATGTTTACCACAACATTTTCCCAAATATTTTATTGCGTTTGAGTAATTAGTAGCAATTAATTTAGTATAATGTCAAAAAAATAAGTAATCAATTAAATTACATACAATTATAAGAAGTTAGAAGTGGAACTGAAAGACGCAAGTAGTACTTATTAGGTCGTGTATTATAGATAGTGTAGGAGATCGCCCACAATTAGCGGGATGCGCCGGCGCAGTTTCGCAATTGTCGCTGTTGCTCAACTCAACCCTGACAGTTTCGAAACAAACAATAGCAGTCAGATGCAGCACACATGCATGCACTTCCTGCTCGACTTTATATTGCTTTGACGGACTTGCGCAACGCTAAGCGCTTCGTACGCGTCGACAGTCGACACACTAAACGCCCTCGATGCATTGGATATTGCGAAATTTTTGATTTAATAACCTACGTAAGCTATGCATAATTCGTCGTTTGCGTTAGTTACAGATGGATCTGTGCCCTGCGTTAGTCATAAGTTTTCGTAACCCGCATTGTAGACGCGTGTCGCAAGCGTTGCCTCACAGCCACGCCGAGGAGCCGGGATACATTGGGAAACTATCCCGACAATGCTCATATACAGCTGTTACGTTGCGCCATCGCCCGCCGAGTTTTAAACGAAATTAATAACTCAATTGAGTCAAACGAATTGCAGCCTATATACGTGTTTTCTTTATTTATTTATCCATTACATACTTAACACAAGTTTCGACAGCTCTTAAAGGTTATATATTTCGAGAACCATGAACACCAAAATAAAACTTACACTGTAATATATCGTATTGGGAGTTGGAACATGAAATCGTAATTCCCACACTGTTTACCACGGACGGTCATGTGCTAGGTCTACGTAATGTTATTAGAATTTAGGTCTGAAAACCGCACTGGCTGTGGCATGGGTTGCTTTATCGGAGCTGCGATAACGCAAGTCGAACATTGTGAAAACCGAGCGCTGGGCCGCTTGCGAAAACACTAATGTGAGCATCGGTTGCAAAATTGTTTTAGTATTTAAATCTCAAATACCAAAAACTATTGCGAACATCGAGCCCAATTTGACGTTTTATAGATGTAGCGGAGAACTTTTGCGTAAATAATTTGGTATTTAGCAGGCGGGCAGCGTCCGCGTGCGGGACAAATGTCACAACTCAATGGATTATGAGGCGTTGCGATATGACATGTTGCAAGCCCGGGCGATCGTCCAAGGCGCCGCCGAAACGATCCCGTGTTGCAACTGCGGACTGCGGAACGGGCGCCACTCCAGAGCCCGTTGCGCAAACCTTCGCAACCGCGTAATTGGCCAATTGCACGACCCATCTCGTTTCTATGCGCGCCGTGTTCACGAAACTCGAGTGTACACTGTACAACGACCCCGGACTCTTCTATTACGCAAATATTACGCAATGGAAGAAAGCGCTCGAACTACCGCGCGCAGAAACAAAATTCTCATTGATCTCGGCCCCGTCTCGAATAACTGCAATTACGCCGTTACGTTGTCGCGAGTGTTAAATCCGGTGAACGGTCGACTTTCTATCGCGGGGTCGGTGTACGCGGCTCGGTGTCGCAACAATTTCTCCAGCTCGCGAGCGAAGAAAGCGCGACCTCTACGTTTTGCAATCACGCGCCGCCCGCCCGCCGGCCCAACGGAGAAAGAGGTGACGTAGAAAGTGTTCACCGTGATAGTTAGCGGTTGCGCCAGATACGTACTGACTACTGACCGGGCGTCGTGTGGTCCCAATTCGAATAGTTAATATGCCTAAACAATATTTCTAGCAATTGGGCAAGTAGACACTTACGCAAGCCCCGATAAACGACTGGGCGTATGTCACCGCGCGTGAAATACTTCCGTTCATTGACTCTCTCCCGATATAACTTTGCTCCATTGCGATGTCTGTTTCGAAACACATGCTTTGTCGAGCCAGCACACGTGTAACAAATTAAAGAACGTCTTGAACCACGTTGACATAAAAAGCAGTAAGAAGCTAGGCGAGCCCTGAACGTCTGTCGCGTAGTCCCATCTATTTGTAATTTGCAGGATTGCAAGTACGTAATCGTTACACAGATAACCGGTGCACTAGTTTACGTAGGTATGCACTTTCATAACTCGTTACGTTTAAGTCGTCTTTTCTAAATGTTGTGAAACGTACAGGTAAAAAGCTAGAGTAACTGTGTTACATAGCAGATGAGTAATCGGGTGTTATAAAACAATGCAGTTTGTAGAAATATGTGATTAATCGTGATTCGCGTGACAACATAATTTCATTCGCTGAAAGTTTTCACGCGATTGTTTAAGTTTGGTTTGGATGGAATCCCAATGTGCTCGCAGCACATAATATAACCTAATAGCGATGCATCTAAGGTAATCATAGCCTCTACACCTGGCGACAGGTGCGTTTGCTCTGCACTCTCGTCCGCCGAGGACGCTATAGCGAGAATATCATAATGGGCAGCTGTTTATATTTGTCGCGACAGATGTGGTCTAGATCGACCGATAAATAAAAGAGTAAATCCGTATGCCTTAAACGCCTGAGCCGTTTCCGCTCCGGCCAAACGCAGCCGGAATACGATTGTTCCACCCTGCAATCGTTTCCTTCTCATTATTATAAATCGGAAATGTAATTTTAAATGTCGCTTCTCACAACCGCACACATACGACACGAGTAATTGGTAAGATCTCGGATGTATAATTAGAACTATTATAAATCATTAGAGCAACGCGGCGTCGCAACCTCTCGCAATGTGTAGACCGAGCAATATCTCGAAATAGTTTATTAACGAGATGTGTTTTACTCGACGATTGTTCATAAAATAAGGCGACAATGTCTTTATGAAGTCAATTAATATGCGACCGGGCCAAGGCACCTCGCGTCACGAAGCCTTTGAGCAACCCTTGTTTTGTAACCATTGAGGAGATTTGCAAAACGGCACGCGTATAGTTCGCGCCGTATTAAACATGGCTTCTTGCGCTCCATTTCAAAATGTTTGCAGAGCGAAACAATCGTGCGTTTGTCTCCGGTAGGTGGGTGTGAACTGTGGACTGGGCCCCAAAACACGCGCATACTTTACTGCTGATATATCTATTACGAATTATTTTTGTAACAGATATTTTACAACGATAGATCAATGTTTTATTTTAAATTTCTGGGAGCGTGACATACTTACTTTAAGTTGGATAAGTTCGTGTTAGTGGCTGCTCGCAGTCTCGATAGACGATCTAAAATTCCTACAAACATGCAAATTTTGTGAGAGGTAAGTAACGATAATCATTAGGCCCCCTGGCATTAGGACATGAAATATTTAATATTTAAACATCTTTATGATACTTTTATCGTTTACACAGATGCAAGAACAAAAAGCTTTTGAAACTGATGACGCAGATGTTTCGAAAACGCAAAATAAGCGATGCGATTTCGCCTTACGAAATACATTTAACTCGCGGTTGCAAATGCGTGGGACGACAAATAGGTTTAATCTGCGTCGGTTGGTAACATTGCCAGTACCTACTGAGTACTGCATACTATTATAGTACATCATAAAAGTTGTTTGTCAACATGTAGAAGAGTAAGTGAATCTTTCGCGTAGGTATATCGAATCATCGACCACTATTCACTATCGACATTTCACCGTAATCTTATCTAGAAGCTTAGAATTTCACCAGTTGTTTATTTATACCGTGATACGATAACCAAATATTTTGTAATGTTGTTCTTGTTAGCTACATGTACACTGTAGGTCTGTTTGTTGAGCTCTTGCGAAAACGTAACATTAGATCAAGTACACATTCATTTCCAAATATCATTCGATACTATTTTAGAGTCAGGCTTAATGAGGTCATGCTTAAATGCAGTAACTACGTTGGCTACGTTGCTATGTGTATCTCTTTTACAATTATCTTACATTTAATAAGAGGCTTTTTAAAATTTTCTATTTATATTCGGTTTCGCGATGTGCAGGTGTTTTGTAAACCAGTTTGCTTGATAGTTGTTACTACGTTTTGTATTGAAATGATAATAAGACCCTAAGTCTGATCGTATAAATTATGTATAGTCGGTGGAGCCCCGTTGAGACAAGTTTCATAGTAGCATTAATAAATCATTAGTACTTTTGCCTTTTGAAATGCTGGGATGTTGCACTTTACTTAAACTTTTCATAATTTAACTTCATATTCAAACATTTTAAAAATTCTTATCAACTTTATAAAATTAAAGTTTAAAATCAAAAAGCTTCTAAAATTAATGAAATGCAATGCAACCCTCCACATCTTACGAGGGCCATAAATTCGTATTTGATGTTTATCGTACGTCGAAGATGTGGCACAATGCATAAACACCGGAAAACAACCTCGTAAGTACGACCTCAATGACGTAGCGCAGAGTTCGCGGCGATAAGACACGCACAAACCGACGATAAAATCTAAATAGTACGCAAATACTCTTACATTGCCGATAATAATAGCACTGTTATTAATTTTGATGTAATCAGAGAAGTTAGAGAGCTAAAGTATAAACTTTAATAAGAGCCTATAATTTTTTTTTAAATAAATGTGTTATAAAAGACAATCTAACTATAGAACTAGAAAATGTTGATTGTAGACAGATGCAAAGAGATTATTTATAAATACAAAGAAATCTAAATAAATAACCTGTTTGTACAGTTATACGAAAGGATATGTAAACAGGAACATTGACGGAACCAGTTAAAACATGTTTACGGATTTCCTTATGCCTCCGCAATTTCACGCAAAACATTGATTATCTCAGATAAGAGAGTGGATTCATCAAGTTTGTTTGGTTTCATCCGAAACATGCAAGTTCATAGGCGTACGGAAAAGAATGTGAAACGGTATCGTTGTGTGAATTGTGGACGTGGATCGAATCCAATTGCGATTCCGAAATAACCAATGAACACTTATTATAACGGTAAACAAGTGTAAAAATAAGTTACATGTTGTTTATCTACGTTGATGATTATTTCCATTTGTAATTTGTATGTTGTTGATTTCACAAATGATTATTCTGAATTGAATGAATACGTCGTATTTAATCAATTACACCTCAAAATTATTCAATTCAATGTAGCACACGGCATGCCGAACAGTACTTTCTCGTCGGATACCGTTTTATGCTGAGACACAATTTGATGCCAGAGAATTTCGTTTACACGGCTTTTTTTTTTGTTTGATGCGTATTATAGCAAAGTAGGTGTTACTATTATTTTTTTTACTTTTTAGTATTTTTAATAATATTATATAATAATATAAATTTTTAGTATTAGTATTAGCACTTTTTTATCAATGTCTTACAAAGATGAGATCATATAGGATCAATGATCTCCAACGTATGCTTAAAGCAATGATCAATTGACGAGGCGGTCCACAAAAACGGTCGTTCACCTCGCGATTATTTTTTCTGCATTGAATGACGTAACTTGGAAAGTGCGGAAATGGTAGATCTAAGTGAGAGCGACTATCTGAAGACATTAAAGTCGACTTATTATATCATATCTGAAGAAAGGTCGGTGAACTTGCAAAACTTCACCTGTTGTATTCGAGGGGAGTGAGCGCAACAAGGCGCGTGACAATAGAGATACACTTGATAGCAACGTTTATTTAATGTAAAAACACAATGGTCAACTCACAGGTGATTACATAGCAGCTTCAGAAAATACATAGGAAAAGTATTTCGTTTCAAAATTGGCGACGAGCTCCGAATAGATGACGACGGCTTGCACAAGACGACGGAAGTGAGTGCGGGCGAAACGGCACATTACAGTGATGCAATAAAGAAAGTGCGGAACCGAGGAGGGTTTTCTAACGCGGTGAATGTACTCGGCCATTAGTTGTGTATCGTTTGGCTGGGCGAAGCTCTAACGGCGCGCCGGACGACGACCTCGCACTGTAGGGAGTTCGTGTAATTCGCAATCTCTCTCGGATGATATAATGCACTCCGCAAAGAATTACGACGCGTAATCGACGGCAGGCCAGTAAATGGGTTGTGTTATCATCGCCTGCATTACATCAATTTTCGATCGGAATCGCAGCGCGCAGTTAGGTAACTAGTGTTGTTATACTCGTTGTAATTATAGTACTCATGTAATCCGAAAGGTATAAATCAGTTAAAGTCGACATTTTAAAATTAGAGCGACCTTTGGTTTAGGCGAAAACTCGTTTGAGTGTGGATATGTCAAGTTCAATCGTATGCGAGGTCGCGCGCGAGATTCGGCGCGGGCGCGGGCGCGGTGTTGACAATGAATGGCAAAGCACCGTTGTACTTGACCCAGTATTCGGGCCGTCACGCCGCTGCAAGTAGCGTCCGACATATGTAATTGCTAGGTTCACAATTGTTAATTTTATCATTTATTTTACTCTCAGTTGTGTGCTTCAATGGTATCGTTGGCAACATAAAAAATCATTCATTTCATTGGGTTATTGCAAGTGAATTATGTAACAGTTTACAACAATGGACCTAATTAAAATATAATGCAATAAAGACTGTAATGTCAACTTTGATATAGGCATATTCGCTTACTAGACCTCGGTAAATAAAACCTTTGGAACAAGCGGCATCGAATCATTTACGTCGATTTAGAAATACTCAATCGTAGTGCTCGTTTTTCACACTGATTAATGATGATCTCACTGATAATGTTCTAATTTTCACAACGAGACACCAGTTGGCTTGATTCTAAATATGGCGTTCTAAAAATACAATCCACAACAAATATGTTCTTACAGAGCTGCAGCAACAAGTAAACGGTCTCATTAACCATATACAGCACCCGTTAATATGTCACTAAGCAATGTCACAATTGCACCTGTTCATAAGAACGTTTCAAACGACCGTTTTTTCTCCCACACATTATTTATTAAACTCCGTCCAATGCCATAGGGAGAGTCTACATAGTCCCCTTTACACCTGCCGTTGTATAGTCTTGGACCATATTTACACCATGAATAAATTAATATTACCTGCCTAGTATTTACAAAACACAAAAATGACAAAATAATAAAATTGAAACATTGCAGTAGGTATCGCCGGCGTCCGGTGTCGGCATGTAATGATCCAAGTGGGTTAAGGTTTCATCAAGGATTTATTGCAGCAAAACTACGCTCAAAAACTGAGCATTCGTTGCTATGAATTAATCGTACACTTGTTCCGATGCAATTGTTTGTTGCCATGTTAAAGGAAAGTTTAGTTAGTGTCGTTTTACATTTTTGTCTTTACCTGAAATCGCGGGCGACATACTGTCTGCCTTGAAACAATCAATCGATCAGGTATATTGCGAGTTCATACATCAGAAATTCATTCACCTGATAGCTACAATAGAACACAATACAAAAAAGAGACTTTTGTTAAATTATTGCGGAGACAAAAGTAACTTGATCATTAAGGTCGCTTTTGTAATGGAAACACTAGATGCGAACAATAGAAATGTCCTTTGCGGCCTTTGAAACCTGCGAGTACCTACCATTAATTGTCCTCAAAACGTGGTAGGTATAAAGGTAATAAGTTTCAAAACGATCCACATTACAAAAGCGGTAGCGTACAATCGTTTGGCAACTACACGACCGATTGTTTCGCAACTAGCACCGCAGCGTCCGGACCACTCGATTAATTGTTTCTATCGTAAAACATCAACTTCGATTCTTTTGTTTTACTTGCTCTTATTGTCACAATGGCCGCTCCACGGTTCTCCATACGAGTGCCCTATTATAACGGGAACCTTATGTTGCTTAAGATTTGTTGTATTTAATAACAATTATTTTACGAGTACATATTATTAAATTATTTGCTATGGGTGAACGTGTTTATAATTTTTGCAATGAAATCTAACCTCGCACAAATTATGTAATAAATATACTTACAATACTAGAATAAAATGTTACATTGGATTTGAAAGAACATTTGAATAAAAAAATTAAATTAACAAAGAAATGTGGATGCGTAATGACAGATGGTTTGATAGATGAGAATGGAGTAGGTACATGTAGGTACTTGGAATAGTGAACAGAAGCGCGGAATGATTCGTGGCACCCGGCAGATGTTTGCGAGGGAATTGTAAAGAGAACAAAAGCAGGTAAAATCGTAGGAGGTGCTCCGTTGCCATGTGCGTGTCACTTTTTCATGCGATAACGTGTTTTAGGTAAATCAAAAAAATATTCTAATCTGACCCGGCAGATGGCCGAGCACATGTCCACGTCAAAAAAAATTGAGTGCCTCCACAAACGTGCTCGCGTGGTGCATCGGATGGGCAAATTTTATTCCGAACCCGAAATAATTTTGTTCGAGTGAGGTAAATTAAATTTGATGGTTTCCCTTTGTTACAAAAGAGAGAAACGAATCGAATCCCAGTTATCAAAATTAATAACGGCAAAAGCAATTTACTTTGATCGCGTAATATCCTGTCGATGCATTTATTGAGCTGAGTTTTCAATTGTTTTCCGTGCGAATGCGGCAAATATAATTAGTGTCAGATTCAATTGAACACGTATTTCTCTTTAAAGCACATAATATGTATTATGAAAATCGATTTTATTGAGGCTTCGTAAGTAGATTTCAGTAAACTTTTTTCCACAAAGAGGTTTCATGGGAATTTCCTATTTTTATCTGTTAAAGTATTCTACATTTTCGGCAAAATATACTTTTTTGTACATACCACACTCTAGTAGGCTGATTTTTTGTTTGTGTCAAGTTTAAACAGCCGTCGATCGATACTCAACAAGTATTGTTCAAAAAACGCTTAGCAAATATTGACCTCGCATGAGCCGAAGCATATGTCGAAAGTAATATTTGAAACTGGTTGTGCGTGCATTCAAATAAACATTCGATGCAAGATAAAAACGAAACACATATTGACCTCAAGTCCTAAGATATAGTTAAAAGGATAAGAACGTTAATAAGCAGACATTAAGAAGAATATAACAACCTTAGGGGTATCAGGTTCGCAAGAAGATGCACATATCAAATATATTAAGCAGATACCTTTGAGTATATTATGTCGACTGTAAAGTTCTTTGTTAGGTCAGATTTACGGCCTGTTTTGAAGGAGTCCATCAAAGTAGAATGTGCCTTGCGTGCTACAGGTAAGGCTCTAAATAGGGCACAGTGCGTAACAATAGTAACTCATTTAGTCTGCTCAGAATGCGAATATTGCACGTGCGCTGGGCAGGTAGAGCTCGCATGTGTAGTTCATTGTCTCGTCAAGTAAAGGTGTCTTCATGGTGAATAGGAATATCTTGCACAATAACCGGCTATATCCAAAGCACCTCGCCGATTCGGCTAAGACGTAAGATAAATCATGCGTAGGAGTCGAATATAATGGCGCATTTGTTTACAGGAACATCTGTCCCGAACGTACAGAATTGGCAAGTTAGCCCAAAAAACGTGCGCATTGTCCGCCTAAGGTTATTGTTAAAAGATTAACACGATACACTCCAACAATACTGTATGCACCTTGACATTTTTTATTCAATCTTATGAGACAGGGTTATCAAAATTTTATAATAATTTTGAATTTACGCAACGCTGCAAAGGTTAGATCATAATTATTGGACTTTAGAGCTATTATTCCATTATCGTGTGAATTATTTAATTTGCTTTTTGTTCCAATGGCGATTATATTTATCATAAAATAATTTATTGAGGACTAACTTTAGTAGTTTTAGTACACTTAAAATCTTCAGTATTCATTTGTCTTTATCTTAAAATAAAAAGAGCCTTTAAAGTATAACACTTTTCAAAGTACTTAATTGAATAGTTGTCTGGGTATAATAAATTCAATAATAAAAGAAAATAAATGGGCATATAAAGCGTGTTGCGGCATACCGACCTTAGTGTCCTTATCTGTGTGATAAGGGGAGATTGTACGACCTTTATGTGACTAGGTGTCTCCATGATAATGCTGAAGACCATTGACCGTGTACAGATATAGTTATCAATGTACCCTTGTGGTTAACGTCCAATCCTATTATAATTATGGCTGGTACTCTCCTTTCAATTAGCTCTACCAATGACAATACACTGCGCAGTTAAAAACATTTTTCTGATGATCTCATTTGTTTTCGGTTCAAATATCCATTTAAACATCGGCGTCATGTTTCTTCATTGTCTCTACGATCTTATTGCTCATAAAAACTTACATTTGAAACAAGGTAAATCTTATGGTTTCGTCCGATATGAGCAACCTGCAGACAACTTTTTAAACAAGACGAGATCACAGGTAATTTTCGGAGCATATGGGCAGCGAATGAGGTGCGATTACTATTCACTAGTTACTGGCCGGATGCGAGGAGCCGGAAATCGAGAGAAAACGGCACACGGGCAGCTGATTGTGGACGCAACGATAGCTACAGACGTTTCTCAAAAGTGTTCAAATTGAGGGGTCTTATTTTGTTTCCGTTCTAAATAAAAAAACAAAAACCCTCTGTTTTCGTCGGGCTTTAATAAGATAAAGTATATCTTAGACGAAAACTTAACGTGTCTCTATTTTCCTAACGAGTGCCCTGTTTCCTGAACACGACTCTTTTCAAAAACATAATCCATTTGCGGTTTACAACAGGTTCGGGGACCGTTATTATTGTTTTTAAATGACAAAATTTTACCTCACCTAATGATGATGAGCTGGTGAACTCAAAAGACATTATTAAATACGAAATCTTGTATTATTATGACATAATTGAACTATGTGAATACAAAGAAAATAGTTAGTTGTAAACAAAGAGTGCTGTCTTTTGAGATTCCTGTATCTTTCAATGATTTTAGTACTAAGTAATTTGTATTATAGGAAATGTAACTTCTAGTTTCATCGGCAGAACAATTTTTTAATTTCGTTAACTTGTAATTTAATATTTGTAGATGTGTTCGTGTAAAATGTGTGCTGTTCACTAATAAGCAGCGTCGTGCTTACATTACAACAACCGATTATCGCGCTATTCACGTAGATGGTAGAGTCCAGTCACACGACCGGCACGTACATCGTCCACGAAAACGCTGACGTAATTCCAAATCGAATTTAATCACGAATGATTAACTAATTTGATATTTGTTACGATTTTATGACGACGAAATCAGAATTATTTTCACGACGAATTCAAATTAAACTGAAAGCTAATGGATAGTTTCTAACATGATGTAAAAATAATTCTAATATTATTGACATTCAAGTTTAGTAACAAGTACGTAAAGGATAAGATGACCTTATATTCACTTTAATCTTGTTCAAATAAAAATTCCAAGTTGACGTCAGAAATTGAGGTATATTCAGGTGTAACATAATATTCAAGGTGTTGATGAAGTCAACGAATTTATTATGTATGTTTTTGATATAATATACATACATAACACGAGCATGACGTCACATCATAATATGATAATTTTAGTGTTTGATAAAACGAAGACCTACAACAGGCTTATTGATGCATTTGGACTTTGGAGCACATAACAAACTAATATTAGAAACAAGGTATGTAAGTGGTACAACGAAAGCGGATAAAAAATCCAAAGACCTAGTTAAAGCTGAAGAGTGTGATGTAGTTGTCGATAATAATTGCTATGAATCATTACAAGGAATAATGTATTGTATTTATATTCGAAACCGTATAGTTCCTGGTTGAAATGGGCGCCGGGGCAGTAATACGGAAGAGGTGCGCTTGCGCAACTGACATTGAACCAACGCTCCATAAGCGGAAGCCGCATGCCGGACTCTTATGTATATATAACATTAATTAATGTCTTCGCGTCATATAATGTAGCTAAATTAGTAATCGAGTCACTAGGAATGTAATAAACATTAAACATACTGAAATTGACCGCACTTAAAACGAAGAAAAAGATCACAAAGGTGACTAAAGGAATTATAATTATTTAACAATGCCAGGAAACTCACGTTACACTCACGATGAAAAGTTTTGGGTATTTGGGGAAACAATATTAACACAGTGAATTATATAAATTACTAGCTGTTGCCTGCGGCTCCGCCCGCGTAAATACAGTATCCCACGGGAATACTCTACTTTTTCGGGATAAAAAGTAGCCTATGTTTTAATCCAGAGCCTAAACTACTACCATACCAATTTCATCGAAATCCGTTCAGTAGTTTTGAGTGAAAGAGTAACAAACATCCATCCATCCATCTATGCTCACAAAGTTTCACATTTACAATGCACTGACGTTCAGTGCCGGTTTTAACATTACCAGCGGCCTGGGCGATTACACCCCCACCACCCCTCACCCCCCATTTACAATGAATAATGATAACATACTACAAATATACTTATATCAGATTAAAGTGACGAAAGTGGATAATTGGCCCCCTATAAAAGTACGTCTGCGGCGGCCTATTGCGACGGCGCGCTCCTGGCGGTCGCCCAACCCCCCCCCCTCCCCCCCCCCAACGCCGCTACTGCTGACGTTTTAGTCGAGTCAAAGTCCTAGGACTTTGACTAGACTTTGGACTCGACGATCAAAAAAACGGTGAAAACTCCATTGAAAATTCCCAATCCAATATTTTTAACCTGCCACTGGTAATGGGTTTTATGCTATACCGCCATAATTAAAAAAAAACAACGCTATCTAGCGTGACTACTCCGAATTTGATGTAAATTTCAAATTCGAAAATGAGTTCGTATTTTTGCGGAACAATGGTCGATTTGACTACATTTGTAATTGTAATGATTGATGTAGTATCGCGTCGCTATCGTTCGGTTCGCTCGTCCTTGACTACGGTCCACGGGCCACGGTTACCTATCGAGTGTCGACTGTCGATACTGCGCCGCGGCCCGCGACTCGCCGACCGAAACCGCTTCCGCATCATTTACGTCATCTCTACATTTTAAATCACGTGTTACATTTAAATCAGCTCCGTTTTTATGTAGGAAGCATCATTACTTAAATCTTGTATTATTCTTTATATTTTATTTTTAATGTTAACTGAAATCTTGTAATATTTTTTACATTTTATATCATTTGTTCTAAGTGTCTTACGTAATATAGATCTATAACAAGCAAAGTTACAAATGCATGGCGCTGTACAAAATGTTGTAATTTTAACTCTTTCATCTTCATACAATTTTGTGGCTGTTACAAAACGATACCATAGAAATGAGCATTAAATTAGACGTGGGCTGAGGACGAATTTGAGTTACTTGGTCGATATTAGGCTGAACTGCGTCACGTGCGGGGTGAATCTCCCCGTGACGTCAGAGTCACGTGCTACCTTCGCCCAACTTCACCCCGCGTGGGAGGCTTGCGTCAAGAAACCGTTTCGGGTAGGCGACATCGTAATGCCCGTAAACGAAAATAGAACCATAATACAAATAAACGGTTGACCTGCAAATGTTGAAGAAAGCCAATTACGTCACATTCAAAATAATTATTTAGTTCCGACAGATTTATTTAAGCGGTATTGCATCATCGCAAATTTTAATCGATAACACGAATGCGCAATTTTGAAAACTGATTAAACAAGCGTTTAAAATATTGTTTGCCTTTTTGGACAATAAAATAATTATGACAGATATTGTCTATAGGGGCAAGGGCAGCTGATGATATTGTCGCGCGACAGTCGCGCCACGTATCAAAATCTTGACGTATTAGCCTAGGCGCACACTAGGCGACACGCGACAGCGTCAGCTCGGCGACTAGACACGACGACAGGCTGCGGCCAATAATTTCATATAATATTTTGTTCAAAGCTTCGCACACTAATTGGCGACAGTCGCGGAGTCGCGATGCCTCAGCGAGACTGACGCAGCGCTGTCGTCTTGTGTGCGCGTGCATTTAAAATCAGTGCCGCAATTATCCAAGTTTGTCTCGTAAAAAACCACTCTAGTAATAATAATAAACTGAAGCTTATTATTAGTGACACAAGGATTATATTGGTTTGAAGAGCTAACAACAACGAATTTATTGAGACTATCTCTAAATTGTAACGCTCTAGATTTTACACTATATCTGGATTATTGTGTCGTGTCAATCAATTTAAAATTTAATATTCTTATTTTTTAAACCATACCATATAAATTAACAGTCAAAAATAATGGTACAAGTGTCAGTTTGTGTGTATTATTGTGTTGTCGCAGGCGGTTACGCAAGGAGTGACCGTGAGGGGGGGTCGCGTACGTTCTCATATTTAATATGCGTATTCTTCGATCTCGGGCGCGAGGCCGAAACCACCGAAAAGAATACGATTTCGCAACGGCACATTTCAATGTCATTGTGAACGCTCATGATGGCCGTTTGCGGTTTAACGTTACTGACCATAACTTCTCGTGACTCATGCTATTAGATAAGGTCCATCGATGAAGATCGATGGCACTATTAGATTTTAATTTGAATATACCGTGTCTGTTCTTTTTTCTTCTTCATTACTCACTCATCCGTAAAGGCGAAGTAAAAATACCTGGATGAGCACGTGTTACTTTTTCTTTGTGTAATCTATTGAAGTTTAAACTCACGTTAAGCTCTGACTGTAGAAAATCCGATTTAAAATATGTATTCAGTTTTATGTAGACTGGTTTTATTTCTAGGATAATGTCGTCGAACTGGTTTGGGATCTTATTACTAACGCTGAAAGTCGAAATTTGTTTGGCAGGAGTTGCAAGTTTGACAGATGAAAATATTGCTAGGCCATGAAACAGCTAGACCTGATACAAACCGGTCTGCGGAACATGAGGTAGCTGTGTGCAATTAAAGAAGCTGGTTTGAGAATTATTGATAGTATCTATCTACGAACGAAATTATTAGCAATTACGTTGCAAAATAAGATAAAAAACCGTATATGAACTAAGAAGCAGCTGAGAGCTATCGACCGAGATGTGAAGGAATTTGAATTTCAAAATGAATTTATTTTGGTCGGAATAGTTTTGGCGAACCGACATGGTCGGTGTTGCAATGTTAACACTGCGCTTGCGTCATTTCCTCTAGCTGACCGTGAACCATGTTACGTCAGAATGATATTAGGATGCGCCTACGCAGTCAGACCTCTACCAGTAATAAAAATAATATCAATGACATCTATCAAGACCGTCTCTCCGTTGTCGTATACTGTGTGGTTACACTTTTGGGTCGATTCGTTTTATACCTTATTCTTAAGACATTAAGAAGTATTTTAGAAATTAAATAGTTACCGATTGTTAACACTGTATTTGGCAAGTGACGCACGTGTTGCTTAATTATCTGTGAGTATATGCCTTAATGTACTGTCAAATGTGTAACACCATTTGACGGACTACGTTGCGTAAAGTTAATGCTCTTAATCATCGGGATATGGGTACAAGGATGACATCGAGCTAATTGTTTGCCCTTATCTCGTCCGTGAGTCACAGAAACTAATATTTACTTACTAGATTTTAAGATTTTTTCTCAAATGAATTAAGTTTCATAAATAATGTAATTATTAATAATTATGTGGTTATTATTCAATAGGAATCGAGTTATTTCAAAACAATGAAACTCGTATCTCGTCCGATGGTCGTCCATATAAAACACGTATTTTAATCGGACAAAGAAATCGAGAAATCGAGTTCAATATCGAGGTTAGTTTTGTAGATTGTACAAGAGCAGGAAACGGCTATAGGACGCACGTCCGTGACTCGGTTACCGATGTGTCTTATTGTCCGACTGAAGATGCTCATTATCACAATGTTATCTCCACTGAACTTGAAAACAATGTCATCGGAGCAGTCATTTTCTTCAGACGAGTTTACAGCATTACTATAATTACTTTTACAAAATGATTAGCTAGAAGATAGCGTTGTAACTTTTCCTTAAATTAGGCAGCAGAAAATGACTCCATATTTTGATGCTCAGAAAGATAGATAGATGCATCTGCAGTATGCAAAAAAGTCCAATGTTTTTTTGGACGTTGCTTCTGCCAAAACCGTTCTTTATTACTGTAATTTATAACTTCTATAATATGAACAATAATAATTATAACGAACACAAAGGCACTGGCCAGGTTTATTGTAGCGTAGTATGTAATTTTGCAAACCGGTAGCACCCAGTAGCTAGTCTCTTATTTTGCCAACGATCGCCGCTGGATCGAAGCTAACAGGTAAATCAATTTTATCGCCAGGTTTAGTTTTGGTTTGTTTTGGGATAAGACAGGCTCATTTGTAAATCTGAACGAACAAAGAGAAGATTTTAAGCAAAGGAATGATCTAACATTGACTTGACACTTGTTTAGTTTTTCACCGTTTTGTAGTAGTTACTATCATGCATATAATATATTATTGCTTAAGTAAAAGCTCATTTAAACCTGTTGACAACAATTAGTCCGCTCTCAAAGGTCTTATTGATACACATAAGTTACGTCCTGTTTACTTGCCTTTAAATATGGTTGACGGCTGGCCTTTTGTGGAGTTATTTTAGTAGATATTTTATAGTTCTCCATCCCCAAACAAAGACGTCGATAAGTCGGAAGCAACATCTTCCTGAATTTATTTTTGGTTAACTTTTAACATCTGTTGTAATAATATATTTACGGTTTTAAGATATTCTCATCTATCGTGCCCCAATGTAGGATATATTTAACTAGCATAGGGTAGTTATATATAGCTGGGGGTAGTGACCTATTACGTCTATGATTCATCCCGAACCCTCTATATTGGGCCCTTCCCTCTCAGTGACGTCATCGAATGAACTGACGCATTCAGGACGGAATGCATCATGTCTGATTCATTTTCACATTGTTATTCAAATGTGATATTGTGATTTAGAATACAAAAAATTACTTTTTTTTTCAAAATTTCACACAATTAGAAAATTAAATACCTAATCTAAAATTTGAAAATGTTGAACAAATAATGAGAGATTTCAATAAGATTACAATATATGAGACATAAATAACAAATTCGATACAAGTGGACGTTAGCATCTAATGCTTACACAAACAACCTAAGAAACAGCATGTCAGGATATGGCTAGGAGAGTTCCGTAACTATCAACGCGCAATAGGTTTCTTTTAAATTACTACAGCAGTTATTGTAAAGATTCAAGTCCTCTCTTAGTTCTCCTATAGTTTAGAAATGCCAGGGAGGAACTATGAGGGTTCCTAGTATTACTACGGAACTCTAAAAGCAAAGCATCCTCGCTAGAATAACTAATTTTATACAGTCCATGTCCTTCAAATGTTCCCATGGACGTCGGCACAACAATCTCAGCTGTACGAGGAGACGAATAGAGGCCGGAATACAATGGCCGAGGCAGCTTCGCGTCGGAAGACCATGAGTTAATGTTTTGGTTACGCTGGATGAGTCTCAGCTGCGGTCAGCGACCTTCGCGACGCGGATATGCAGCCACGATGTTCGAATAAAAATAAAGGTCATTGGACATTGACTTGCCTTTACTCATCTGCCAATTATAAAAATATATCATTATTATGTAGATACCAGCAGTTTAATGCTTTGTGTATCGCAGGATACACTGCCATTGTTTTTATTGCGCGTTTATTTACCGTCTGACCTTTAAACGATGAGATCATATTCATATTTAGGGTTTCGTACCCAAAGGGTAAAAACGGGACCCTATTACTGAGACTTCGCTATCTATCTGTCCGTCCGTCCGTCTGTCACCAGGCTGTATCTTCTTAACCGTGATAGCTAGACAGTTGAAATTTTCACAGATGATGTATTTCTGTTGCCGCTATAACAGCAAATACTAAAAACAGAATAAAATAAATATTTAAGGCGGACTCTAATAAAACCGATGTTTTTCTTTTCGCCGTTTTGTAACCCTTCGTGCGCGAGTCCGTCTCGCACTTGGCCGGTTTTATTAACTTACTAATTACGCCCGAGGTTGGGTCGGGAGGTACATGGAATGAACAGTGATAAGGAAGCTCAGAGTGGACGACGCGGAACGTCGATAAATGTAAAATCTTTTAAAAAAAGCTTAGTCGCGTGTTTGGCGAGCGTGGATACCGCCTCCAACCTTCTGCCCGTTCTAGATGACCGCTCTTGTGCGACTGAGATATGCTAAAGTCCATTAGGGACTGGACATAAGTAATTAGTGCCACGTGCAGGATACCTTATACGGGCGTCGTAGGTGCTTTACGAGCAAATGTTAAATTTATTCTTTATATTCATGATGAATTCAATTTTATTACAAAGGAAGTGGGGTGTTTTACTCTTACCAAGTGGATTTAATAGCCACGACTCACGACTCCACTGACTCATTTTGGATTTTTAAATAAGGTATTGGCTGGTGCCAGTACGAGTATATTTCAGTTGCTAAAAAAATTGACAAAATATATACCTAGCTAATAAACCTAGGTTGATACATAACTGATCTCAGGCGACCTGTCGCTTTCTCCGGTTATGTCAAAGATGCGGATGTTAGATAGGCATCATAATATGTCATTTTGAACCAGGATGAGCCTGATTAATTATTATATAACACAAGCGGCCGATTTTCAACTAGCGGGCAGAGGTATATTGAAATAAACGGCTCATGTCACAACACACGGGCGACGTATCAGCGCGGCGGATAAGTGCGCGGTTACGCAAATCCGCAGATATGTCGAGCGGGCGCGGGCGCGCCGAGCGCTTGCACAAGGTTTCGCAGACCTTTGTTTTACGCAACCCGATCGATTTAATAGCAAGTCGTGCGTTTTCTCAGCTGGCACCCGACTAAATTCACCAAGAATTGAGAAATTAAATAATATTAAATGAGTGTAACACGCAACTTAATTGTTTACAATTTGAAACGCGCACGATACATGTCGTCGTAAATGAAGCTGCAAGCCCAGAGAATTAAGAAGCGTCATTTTTTGTAGAGATGACAATGACTCGACGTGCGGCTTTTCGCTTCCTAGAACAACACTAGTGACGGAACAACACAAGCAAAGGTGATATTCGCAAGAGCAACGTTCGCTCGCGTCCGGTAGCCGTATCCGGTGTATTTGCATCACCAAAAAAGGTGAGAACGTCCATTATTTATAGTCATGGCGAATGCCGTGTCGTACAACTGGCTCGTTTATTTACAGAATGAGGAGAATCGTAGGTGTAATGTCAAGTGTGTCGTACACCTAAAATCATTTTTTATCCGACTAAACTCGGTGGTAACATAAGTTTTTAATTGCGATGACGTTAAAGCACGCATCATTCTTTTTTAACGATCTTTTGGTTCCGCACGAGCGAGGAGGCGTGCGGTGCCGGCGTCAGCGACATTGGCACAGTTGCGCACGACCTCATGCCACAAGTCGACCGAGGCCGCGACTAAACGCCCAAAATGAACACAAACGTTGCCGAACGCCGACTCATATGTAGACTAAAATAGTTACGTACTGTATCAATTTTGATGCCGTTACTAAGTTCCCCCGCCCCCGATCGTATTGCGCAGCATCGCCGATCAAACTACACGAGGATTATTATATAACTAGAGCTATAATTGTGGAGATGATCTTCTCACGATACTCGGTGCTACGAATGACCAAAGTTATTAATTGTCGAAACGGGGAGGCGTATATGTTACAAACGGCGTGGCTATTATGCAAACGCCTACTTAGATGTAACATAGCGAACATTACTTGCACCATGAGTTTGGCAACGGCGTTTCAAAAGATTTTGGAATAGTTGGTAAAGTTGGCATACGCTTAGGAGTTGTAAAATAGTTCCCGACATGTGAGAAGTCACTGTTCGCGGATAGAATATGGTTTATTTCAATGGATTCCATTTGGGTGCGTAGTGGTGCGGCGCGGCGGTGGCCGGGCCGGAATGCGCAACGGCGTCTGCCGGGTCTGTTGCGATTCGCGAACCGATTTGGCACATCCGCTAGCCGCTGCCAGAGCACCGCGCCACAAATATCTCATTCCGCTAGCGCCGCAGACACGATGACTTTCACGACGGCAAACTAAATATAGCACGTGCAAAATTGGAATGCTTATTCAAATCAAAATAACAAATTGCAAACACTGTCTCAACCACGTCTGGTAAATAAAGTAGAGCAAAAGGAAAATACTTAAAAGGAACGCTGTCTTATATTTACTTTCTTAAAGTTTTACTAAATGTTCGCGAAATAATAGAAATGGCAATGCTTAAATACAATCAAAAATTTAAATCCAGGATTATAAGCAACAACTCTTTATGTAGAGCAGCTTGTACTTTGCCGAATAGGGCCGGACCCTTTGATTTAGTTAACAAAAAGTGTGTGTACTCCGAAAGTTTAGAAAGCCCGGTTAAGTTACAATATACAATGATTCAACATTGTTTAAAATAAAATTTTGTTAGAAAAAAAAGAATATACAGCAATCCGGTTACCGAAATCCGTATTGGGTAAAACAATGTTTCAACTTACTCCGGCAGGCAACACTATCCGAGGGCTGAGACGGTGTATTTAGTGACAGAGTTTGGTACACAATGCTGACAATATTTTATACCTGCGTTTGTTTACAGGAAGATTTACAAGTGATCACTATATACATATTTAGTTCCTGTAGTCCCACAGAAAAAATATTGCGTAGCGAAATAGTTACACAAAGGAAAGTAATACTTTCAGAGACACTTCCGTCGTCTACATCCGCCAAAGAATGATCCGATGACAGTAAATAATAAAGATTCATACAACACACAGGAAACGTCCGGTTTTATTGAATTAGATGAGAAAGGAGGAATTAAGTACGAAGAATACAATGAAACAGTTACAGCTCCTAGAGAATGAAACTTAACCTGCTTGGCGTTTGCTAAAATGTATTCAATATTCATAACCTGAATTTGAAAAGTAGAACGTCTCAAAAATATATTGCTGTGTTCAAATATTATTAAATGTAGAGTTAGTACGGTTGCGACGCAAAAAATTGTTAAAAATACAGTTTTTCAGTTTTTAATGGAACACAAAATTTATTATGTAAGCAATCTATGAAGAAGCGATACATTTCAAGTTTCTTATATCTCGAAACTGATTAACATGTCAAAGTGTTGCAAAAGTTGAGGTAAGGTGTCGTCCGGACTGATAAAGGAAAATAATTTCTTTCCATCTCAAAGGATGACAACTGCTCCAGGGTAGTAGAAAAACTTCAAAGAGCGCTGAATCTATATTAATGTTACCGGCTAAGTAATATTATTAATGTAAATGGAGCCACGGATCGCAGCGTGGCGTCCAGCGGATGACTCGGAATATATAATCTGGGGTGGCTTGTGAACGTGTGAACGGAGGTCGAAGGGCGGGACACTTGATCGTATTGCACCTTCTGCGCGACATGTGATCATTCTCACGAAACCCGAATGGGTATCTTGACCGCGGCGTGTGCATAATCATTAGAATTTATTAGGGACGCACAAGGTCAGCTGCCTATGCAAATGTTCTGAATAATTTAATGAGCGAATCTATGGGAAAGTTCGGACTTGGGAAGTACCTATTAAGTATTTGTTTCCGCTAGATCGTGTTCCCATTAAAGCTAGACATTAAAATCTCAGGACGCTAGTTTTAAAGTTTTTTATTAGCGCCGAGAGTCTAGTTTCCCAAGCGTAGCAGGAAACTACGTACAATATTCGCTCTGTTATTACATTTAGGGTCGAGGCTGGAGCTAAACTTTTTACTTTTGATGTAGCTGTGGTGCTTCGTGTTCCGCATCGCAAATCTGCGCTTTTGACAACGTTCGCTTTGATGCTGCACTTGTTGAGAGGTATTAAATTTTATAAATTAAGCCGTCTAGTCCGTCCACGTAAAATTTACACCCACTAGCACTCGCTGCTCGCATACCGTACAGCGGTAATGTAGATACTCAAAGTGGATGAGTGTTAAGACAAATTCGTGCGCAAAATTATTTTTGGGCGAGAAAGTAATCGGGGACGTTCTTTCGGGGGTTAATGAAACGATTAGTTTTAGATTTGTGGAGGATGAACCATTGTGTCTTTACGAACTCGATTACAGAAGCGAGCCCGTGGGACGAACGTATTACAACAACCGAATGCCGAGATAAAAATAGTCACAGTAAACAAAATACGTTAAGGTGAACGTCACAATAGCTTTTATAATAAAATGTTAAAGACGTGGCTCGTTATCAAACCAAGAAAATCAATAAGGGTTGTTATGCGGGACAGGTGAATAATAGAATTTCATTACAGTATACGTTGCGGAGACCCCGCATATGGGGTTTTTTCACATGTATTTTAATTGGATTTTTCCCGAGTCAGGTCGGATTAAGGGATGCAGGTATAGGGTTCACGGTGCGGCGTGCGCGGGCGCAGACCCTTGACCCGATTGTATTGTACGCAGCGGTGACACAGCTCGCCTTGAGTCGCTAGCATTGCCGGAGATATTCGCAACAATGGAGGCCAGATAACGTTTCAAAAGTTCGAAAACGGCTCATACCGGCTGCCAGTAATTACGATTGCTAATAGTTTGTAACGTTGTGTTGGGTATTAATTGTGGCGCTTGTAAACGATGCTCCTATTGAAGCTTTTATTGGCTGATAATAATAGATGTAATAAATAAAAGATAGTGTTATCATACGTGGCGTTATCGAACAAAAGGAAATGACGTGCCACTTGAGACATGCGTTTCCGTTCGGCTTCCGACGTTTTTGTGGACCTAGAACTTCTCACGTGCAACCGTGGGTGGACTGATAAAAAAGAGAAAGTAACCCATTGAACTGTGACTAAATCGTATATTCTATGTAGTTAGAACTGATACGGGCACGGCATCTCCTGTCATCCATTCATCGTTTGTACAACTATTTTTCTATCTATGATATTTTTTCTTCGCTTCCTTTAAAAAGGTAGCTCTAGATTATATTTCAGAGAAATATTTATAATTCAAAATGCGTCGTTGTAACAATATCTAAATTGTATTACTTTGCATTATTACTTTCGTTAGGATAGATATTGACCCAAATGTACCAAACAGTAGTAATGTCATTGGATTACACAAGTAAGATTTTCGATACCAACTGAGATATCAACAACGGTATTGCATTGCGTCAATTCATTGGCAAAATTTAGTACACGCCGCACAGCCAACTGTGTGCGATAATTTCAATTGATTGCAATTTACTAGGTACATTGATTTCTCTATATTAAATCATATTCCTTGCGAAAATATTTAAGAAATCGACAACTGCAATAGAGATTTCGCAGATTCATCTGCTATCTTGATAGCGGCTTAGATTGTGTTAACTATAGCATCTTTGTATTTTATCGTTTATGTAATAAGATCTACTTACACGTGCCAAAAAGATATTATTTTATCATAGAATTAAGACGAGATCATAGCGAATAACGTCATGAAATACCAAGTTACTCGTGTTTCTCATTCCAAATATTCAAGCATTATTCTCTAAATACTACTTCTACATAAGACACATGCAAACTCACCTCTGTGGATCTGCGAAGACGAACTTCCTCAATTTGAGGTCCCTTAATACGATGCCTTGTTCGTGACACGCGGCCACCGTCTCTGCCATTTGCCTGAACAGCCTGCGGGCCTCGTGCTCTCTTAGCCGTTTCCTCGCCCGCACGTAAGAGTGCAGGTCCGAGTGGGACCGGGGGAATATTAGGTACACCCTCTTGTCCCCAACCAGCACCTCGTGGATCGGATTGACGTGCGGATGGCCGTCTAGCCGGTAGTGAGCCTGGAGAAGACTACTACAGTCTCTCGACACTACCTGCAAAGAGACAAGCGAAAATTACTATGACGTTAAGTACCTTATTAAATAAATGCAGATATTTCATCAGATTCCTTAGCCTTCAGGGATAATATTAACCTTCTCGATATATTTCAATCTCAATAAGGCACTGAATATTTCACTGTATGTATTTGTTTCTCACTAGGTGTAATTAATACTGTAAAAGACATTCATTCTTGCATCACGATCCTAATTCCTATTTAATATCTGTGAATTAGCTTTAAGCTAGCACGTCTGGTTCAGCTTTAAAGGGATTCGAAGACCTTTTGAAAGGGTTCCATAGCATTGATATAACGAGGTCAAACGTTAGGTGAATAGAAACCCTTCGCGAATAAACAGCTATCAGCAGCAATATCAAACGGAAACTTTAGGTGACGACAGAGGGTTAGGAAATAGAATGAGCGCGAATGTGCTGGCCTATGAGACACATTTAAAGCGAAATAAGTGAAACAATTACAGGATGTGTTATTTTTTAAATTTAAACAGTGTTATTTTTGTTTACGAGATGTCAACTATAAAAAGTAAATCAAGATAGCAGACTTAGTAAATGATTCATCGCGTGCGTTAAAAAAGGTCTACTAATCTTTTATAAATACAACGCTATTTAGGAAACCATTAAGAAATGTAGACTGATATATTTTCCGCTGCGTATATACTATGTGTAGGTACTAAGTACTTATGTGACCTGTTTTTGACAGTTTACGAAAAAACCGATAAGAATTCGCAATAGCTGTGGCAATTGATCGATAATATTTGGCTCCTAGTGTTGCCTATAGCTGGTAACCTAGTTTACGATATCAATATTTATTCAATCAAGGTGTAACCAAACTATTTGTTCGGTACGCATACTATTACAGAGTTTAGGTCTAAATATGATAGGTATCAAATTGGTACCTATTGGTAAGGTTTAATAGATTCAACCATGATCTGTTACCACTGCTTTTTGATAAACATAATTTAATAATTGTTAGAAATCAATAATAATAATTGTCAATTTTATCGACACGACTGGATCCTTAAACAAAAAATAATAATGAAATCATCGTTTTTTAGCTACTTCAAAATGTATAGATTGATCACTGGTCAATTAATACAGTTTTTGCTATCCTCTGACACTAAATTCGAGTGCCGCCAGCAATGAACTTGGCGCATAATAATTCAGAGAGGGGAATGGTGGGGGTTAGCCAGCCTCGCTCGACGTATCAACGTTAATCGTTATCACTCGTCTATTTCACAATGTCAATGAGAAGGTCAAAGTGACTCTTGCTCGCCGTGTCTGCGTGTATTTATCTAAACTTAATCCCTTAGCAGACAAATCCAAAGATTCACATCGACGTTTTAATACAGAATAAAATATATAAGGCTGTAGTGACAGCGACTAGCTATGTTGTAAATACATTCAACGTTTAGCAACGATAGTGTTGCCACACGTAACCTTGTCGGGTTCTCACGAGGGAAGTGTATATTTTGTGCCTTGACAATACTTGTATAGGCCTTTGTTTGGCGCTAGTTTGTATCCTGTAGCCTAAATCGGAGCCTACGCGAAGGATGTGCAAAATAACAAGTTTCTAAACAGGTTTTATTGTCGCGAGTAAATTCAGCCAACGCAAAAACGCCGACCATATTCGGGGTTTCTCAACATTTAAGGATCGATTTTGTTAATTTTAGCTTATAATTATTGTTAACGTTATTATCTCGATTGCGAAATTCGACGCATGACATTGTAGAAACTGCGATGGCTGCGGCCTACAACTTCGAACACGGCTAGGCCATGACATATAAAATATGACATCGATGTTGATCATTGGAAGCTATTAAATCGCATTTTAATAAATAATAAACCTTAATAACTTTTCGTTCTTGATAAATTTGTACTGCAAAATACATTTGTTCAACACAAAGGGATAAAAGTTAAAATTAATTTGGAGTGCGTGCAGCTTTATCGTGTTTTTTTTAATTGTGATCAGTTAAATGTGTAATAAATTAATGATCAATTATTGGCAATATGTGGGAAACTATATGGGCTCATTTATAAAAGGTCCATCACCACGGGGTTCCCACCCGTGGCACACAACAACCCTATTACAAATCTAAGCTTAAGATTAGCGATCCTTTGTTCGTATTTAAAGAATTTTTAAATTTTTATTCATTAACTTTGAGTAAAAAAGCTAAAGAATTGTCAGAATTTAAACTTTACAAGACAGTATATTAGCAGTGGTTATTCCTACTTCTAAAAATACTACCCTATAAAGTTGTCTACCACAGATCGTTCAGTTTTTTTGTTTGTTAATTTGCCTTTGACAGGACCTTTAATGCCGAATGCCGAGTAAGTAGGTACCTTTATTTTTGACAGCTAGGTATTTTATAGCAAACGACATTGACAGTTTTTTCACGTTTATCATCAGTCATTACTCATCATTCAAAAAAGTTATCTCAGTAAAAGATAAGCTATCTTGTGTATCAGTTTCAGAAACAAAGTGTTTTTGATAAAAAATAGGTAATCTTAAAAATTAATATAATACTATTGTTAATTTAAATAATATTACTCGATAGTTTAATCGACTTCTAAACATACTTAAATCAAGTCGAGAGCTGTTATATTAAAAGAAACAAAGTATTTTTTAAAATCAGGTAAACCGTGAAGGTAAGTTTGTGCTACCAATTTCGTATTGTGCGGGACCGAGACGCGGTCCGACTGGTTTTTGTTTATAGTTTTAGTTATTGCTATGGGACCTGGGTAGTGAGTACTCACTTTGCAAACATACTCCTCTTGCGTGCGCACGTCCACACATCGGCAGAGCGATGATCCTTCCACTTGTTCCAGCAACAGGTATTTCTCGGCCACAAGGGCTGCTTGGAAATGGTGCTGGGGGGGCGTAGGGCTAGCGGGTGCGGGGCTGGCGGGCGAGGGCGCCGCGGACAGGCGATCGGCTAGAGAAGGGGATTGCGCCCTCTCCTCATCCTTGCTGTCCTCGGGCACCGCCACACTCACCGCTGGTTTGCTCAGGCGCAGCGGCCACAGCAACGAAGGTGATCCAGGATCCATTTCACAACACTAGCACGGTCACAGTCACAATACACGTTCACAAAACACTAACACTTAAAACGAAGAAGGAACTAATTTGATGAGATGAGCATGATCTGTAACAAAAACTCCAATTATATTCTTCGCTGGCACAAGTCACTTCAAAATCACAGCATGCTAAAGGCTAAAGTATTACAAAATATTTAATGAAACTGAGACAATCGGCGATTTCGGATTTAGTAACGCGGTTTAGTAAGGGGAAATTGTAAAGTACCTGCGAATGTAGTACGAACCTTGAAATGATTTGCCCTGAGTGGATATCGTACCAAAACTTGACTGTCCGTGGTGGCAAAAAGCGATTTTGAGCGGAGAATTACAAGAATGTTTTCGAGTAATTCGAGCAAGTCTAGACAGGCCAATATTTTGGGCCGGTGTCCGCTCGGGTTGATGATAACTAAACGGACACACAACCACCTCCTATTAACGCCATTGCGAGACTAACAAATTTCGTGACGAGCGAGGCTGACGCGTCGCGTTCGGACGAAGCCTCGGGCCGGCACCGATCCAACGTCCAATGTCGACACACCGTCAGCTTGCGTAGTACGAGTGTACGCCATGCGGTTCGTAGCAACAACGACAAGCAGCATGTTGTCCCTCCCTCACTTACTGATTTATGGTTCATTGAACAAGGAAAGAATTAGACCATTCATTTACGTTTAGCAATACGATGATGTCAAATGTTTATGTTTCAATATTTTTCACAACAAATGAAACAACAGAAATATGTACTTAAATAACAAAGTAGGTAAGTTAAGTAGGTGTTTACCAAAACGGTATAAATTGCGAAAATATTAATGTTTCGTGATAGTAAACTGTAGTAACCTATTTTTAAATATTATGATTTACGAATTACGAGAGATAAGCTTGTGCCTACTGTCTACACCTAGGTAGCTATCTACCTATCCCCTTATTATTAAAAATATTTACGCGTTATAACGCAACATAATATTAGTAGTGTGTGTTGAACGGTTACGCTAATATTTAGTTTCTATATTGCTGTCTTTGTCTGTCAAGTGAATTTATAGTAAAAAATATATTTCAAAATTTTTAAGGAGTTAGCCAAAAATATCTCAGACATTATTTTAAGAACACAAAAAGCTACATTTTTAACCCTTTTCAAGTCAGCTATGACTTATGGGGGCCATAAAACAAAGAAAAACGATTTTTAGTTTTTATTTTTTTCTGACTAACTTTGGCTGTATTAGCACCTGCAACTTACATTAATAGGAAGCTAGTAATCACCACTACCACTGGTAAAAAATCAAATTCGAAACAGGTGGAGAATCGTGGAGAAATAGTTTTGAAAAAATGCGGGATTCGCGGTATTCATCTTTAGAAAATTATATACTTATTCGAAACAGAAACTTTTTTAGACTGGTCAGTACTTGAATATGAATAATAAAAAATTGATAATATAGATAAAAAGTCACATTTAAACCCTTTTTAGCGTGTACAATAAAACTGGTTATACAGTTTTGGATATTATTTTCTTCTGACCATGTTCCGCTGAAGTAGTAGCTTCAACTAACATTTATATAAAGCTAATAAACGCTACTACTGCGTTTAGGGCGTAAAATTCGAGCATAGAATACACCTTGCCATCGATAATACTTAAAGTTAGCTCACAATTAGCCGTTATATATTTACACCTGTAAAACGTTGGATTTAATTTTCCACATAAGCATTTTCTGATAAAATACTCTTATTTTGCATCTGATTCTTTCCTATATTGGATGTGAAGAGCCCTTAAGAGAACAAAACGTTACAGGCTTGGGTATTTATCTATATAACAATGTTTGATCACCGCTTACTTTTAACCTTAACATTTTATCATACATGCAAATATTAAATGTCTTTCTAAATAATTAAGTCTATCGCCGATTCCAAAAAACTTAGTTTTAACTTTTTAGTAGGTGAGTATTATAAGGATTGCAATCCCGCAAAAGTTATCAGCCTCCAAAGAACCCTCCTTGTAGACATGTCCTGATGCTATTGGTTAGGTTTTTAATAATGTTGACTATTGGACCATTACGCTAAGTTTTAAAAAAATAAAAGAATGATTATGAGAGTGCGTGACATATCCCGCAAATCAATCCCGCGGGAAATAAAATGCTACAGGATTGCAGTCCCTAGTGAGTACGTAGTATCTGCTATCTATTATCTACTTATGTAAATTTTTTTTTACCGAGAGCGCCTTTCTTTTAAACGGATGTTTCACCGACCCGGAGACAGACGAAAAATAAAAGAAATAATCAGTAACAGGTACGTAACAAGAAAAGGTTTATGATAACAACACATGCCAGATTCGATACGTCTCAAGTTATTGAGACAAAGAATATAAACTGTCTGACACACGGTTTTTTATCATTAAACCATAAAGACAGTAATAAATTAAGAGTTATTAAACATTTTACTACTTGTCTGATTTACAACCTTCGTCGCGTCGCGAGTCGTAGAGTGAAGTCGCCATTTTTTTTTCCAAAAGGGATATAATACTATATAATATAATATAATACTTACTAAAAAGTTAAACTGAAATACGGAATCCTGAATGCAACCAAAGGTTGAGGTTATTAATTGATTTTTGTTTATTTATAAATTATCGCACATAATGTCATGTACCTACTAATATTATAATAATTTAAAACAATAATGTTGTTATTCTTACCTCTAGAGTTGAGATATTCGCGTGTAGTTTCAATATTCCGTAAACACTGTCTAGCACCCAGGGTTCGATGTGAAATGAGAAGCATGAATAATAGTTGCACAATAAATTTTATTTATTATGTAAATGCTTCCTCCTGCAATGTAATCCTTGTTGCATTACAAAGAGATAATGACTAATAAAAATTTAAAACAGGTAGGTACCTATTATTGCCCGAAAAATTGTTGTTCTGCATTTTTTGAAATTCGAATTCACCATTGGTTAATGGCCAGCAATAATGATTTTTTCTCCTACAAGTTTTAATGGTCAATAATTTTTTTATTCAGGCCCAAAAAGTGATGAAGACTAAAGTAAGTAGTTAAGTACTTGGTACCTAATAAAATTTTCTTAATAAAAATTAAAAATGGATGTTATAACTATTTACCTCATTTAACTACTTACCTATTTCAAGCTTTAATTTAAAACATGAACAATAATTATTGTCGTTGTTCAGTTCAAACAGTTGACGTATCTCTATATATGTATATGTACCTATATGTATATCTATAATCTGATATTATATACGAATATCTATTCAGCGGTGACCAGTGAGTTTTGCACTAGTCAAATTATGGTGAAATATTTCATCAAAATACCTAAGTACATAATATTATTTTCCCAAATAAATTGCGTCATATTTATCTGAAAACAATTTTCCCCAAGTGTTCGTGAGCGTATAAGGAGTGGATGAATGGAGATATATGTACTTTGATTTTTGATGTTTAGAATATGGGTTGTACCAAAATTTTGCACCTTTTTGGTACCTACTACTTATTTTGAACGAATTATTGAGTTGACTTGTATTGAGTTGAGCCACCTTATTATTGTATGCGTATACAGGCCTCCATCAAGCTTATACGATTCTTTTGAACAGATAATGGATCAAGTGCTGACGAAAGTATGTGTCTCTAATAAGAAGATTATTGTATGTAGTGATTTTAATATTAATTTATTAGACTCTAACTCCACCACTGTTAGATTCACATCTTTGTTCAAATCGTATAATCTAATTAATTTATTTTATGAACCAACAAGAATATGTGAAACAACAGCTACTTATATAGATAATATTTTCACAAAATATGTCACTCCTTTTAGGAAAGACATAATTAATGTACTTAACTCTGATCACTGTGGACAGCTAGCATCATTTGATCTTAAATGTGACAATAATCCGATAGAAAATATTGAGTTTATTCCTGTAAACACAAAACGTATTGAGAAATTTAAAAGTAAATTACTTTCAAGTTTTCAATGTTTGAATGAGTCAATTAATCCAAATGAAACTTTTAATAATTTATTTAAAGTAGTAAAAAACCAATTAGACTCTGTATTTACTTCTAAATCGGTCAGATTTAGTAATAAAAGAAATAATTTTAGTAACTGGGCAACTGCAGGTATTATTGTTAGTAGACAAAGATTGTATGACTTGTATAACGAGAAGTCAATGAACAGGAGTGAAGCTTTTAAACTATATGTCAAGAAATACTCGAAGATTTTCAAGAAGGTATGTCAAGCGGCGAAGGTTCTTCACATCAAAGAAAAAATTAAGAACTTTAAAAACAAAGTGAAAACCATCTGGAAAATAATTGCAGATGAGACTGGAAGAGTCGCCAGTCGCAACTCTAAATTTGAACTTTATATTAATGATAAAAAAGTTAGTTCTGACATTGAAGTTGCGACAGTATTTGAGAAGTTTTTTGCAGACATTCCGATCTCAACTACAAAAAACTTAAATTCATCACCTACAGTTGCCGAAAAATTACTTAGAGATAATGTGAAGGAATGTGATGTAAATTTTATTTTCAAAGAAATAGACTCTAGAGACATTATCAAGGCATTTAAATTACTTAATATTAAAAGTACAACTGATCTCTGGGGTATGTCCACAAAAGTTATAAAACCAGTAATTGACATCATTGCCCCTCACCTAGCATTAGTTTTTAATAATTGTATTAAAAGTGGCGTGTTCCCTGACTTGATGAAGCACAGCAAGGTGATGCCTCTCTTTAAAGCTGGGAATAAATCAGACCCAGCTAACTATAGACCAATATCCATATTACCGACTTTAAGTAAAATTTTTGAGAAAATTATTCTAAATCAATTACTTTTTCACTTCAACTCGAATAAATTGTTACATAGTAATCAGTTTGGTTTTACTAAAGGTCGGTCCACAACAGATGCAGGCATCAGTCTTCTGTGCAGTATATTTGAAGCTTGGGAGAGGTCTCAGGATGCACTTGGTATATTCTGTGATTTATCCAAAGCATTTGACTGTGTGGAGCATGATACGCTGTTCAGGAAATTATACCATTATGGTGTAAGGGGCACGGCACTAAAGCTTCTAAGCTCTTATCTAATAAATAGAACACAGACTGTAGAAGTTAATTCCAAAAGGTCTAATGGTACTAAAATTAAACTAGGAGTACCACAGGGGTCTATTTTGGGCCCTTTTCTATTTCTCATCTATATAAATGATCTACCTTATATAGTTAATGATAAGCATGAGATAGTACTTTTTGCTGATGACACTTCACTAATTTTTAATGTGAAGCGACGAGAATCTAACAATGACGAGGTAAATAGTGCTCTCTCAAAAATAGTACATTGGTTTAATGCTAATAATTTACTGTTGAATTCTAATAAAACAAAATATTTAAAGTTCAGCTTGCCAAATGTTACGCAGGCACAAACCAACATACTATTAAATAATGAGAAAATGAATTTAGTAGACACCACTGTATTTCTAGGTATAACATTAGATAGTAAGTTACAGTGGAGACCACATATTGCTAAATTGGCAGATAAGCTGAGTTCTGCAGCATACGCTGTTAAAAAAATTAGAGAAATTACCGACATAGAGACCGCGCGATTAGTTTACTTTAGCTATTTTCATAGCATAATGTCGTACGGCATCCTCTTGTGGGGAAACGCTGCGGACATTAATACAATATTTGTGCTGCAGAAACGTGCTATACGTTCTATTTATAAGATGTCGACTTTTGAATCTCTAAGGGAAAAGTTTAAAGAAATAAAAGTTCTGACCGTCGCATCTCAATACATTTTGGAAAATGTGTTATATGTAAGAAAGAATCTAAACAACTTCAAAAAGAAATGTGATAATCATTGTGTAAACACTAGAAATAAGAACAAGTTAGATATGCCAGTGTTCAGACTAAGCAAAGTTAGTAAATCCTTTAAAGGCCAATGTATACGCTTATACAATATAATCCCAGAAAAGGTTCAAAACTTTCCCATTAATAAGTTTAAAAAAGTAGTTAAAGAACGTTTGTGTGCCAAAGCGTATTATAAAATTAATGACTTTATTCAAGACGGCACACCTTGGGAATAAGGTGGCTCCTTATCTTATCTTATTATTTGTTACATAGACATAAGTAAACATTGTAATAATTTTGATTTAAAAGAATAATTTTCCATCTTTTTGGTAAAAGATGGCCCCAGACGAGTTTCTTGCCGGCTCTTCTCGCTGGGTTAGTTCTCGAACCGGTGGTAGGCATCACGTAGTATCGACGTTCAAAAAGAGTATTTAAAAATACCAATTTTGAATAAAAATTTTTTGATTTTGATTTTTGATTTTATTTGGTAGGTTTAGGCTTACACCTACTTAAATTTTTTTGTACCTCGATAGTTTGCGGAAAACCGCGTAAAGAAAGTGGAGACCATGGAGCAAATACTAAATATAAATATTTGCTCTAAATTTGCTCCATGGGTCAGACATTCTGACGTCAGGAATCAGAATGTTCCAGACATTTCCACCAATAAAAAGGGGCCTGATTCCTGAATCCTGATTGTTGATTATGTCGTTATGTTCCCATAATAGAATGTTTTCTATTTGAATGTATCGATCACGAAACTATTTCAATTGCAGGTAATTATAGTTATTCAATAATATGCGATAACAAAAGTCTCGATTACTGTACTTTCTTGTTTGGGTACCGTAGCACTACATAGAACACTTACAGTTTCGCTCTGTCCGTCCGTCGTGTCTGTCTGTCTATCCTCCCTTCTAACTTCTGTAATTATGAAGTTTGGTTTACTTATAGTTATAGATTGTGTGTGTATATATCTCGGTTTTGACATGACGGTTTAATATGATTTATACGGTATGACGGTTTTCATAAAATAATAATGATTTTATATATTTTAGGAGTGGCTGTCCATACATGTGAAGCGGGGATGATAAATATTTTTTATTCTACCCCATCGTAGCGACGAATAAGTATTTTTAAATAAAGGCAAAGTTTCATACATGACTTTTTTTACAAAGCCAACCATTTTCGAGCAATCCGGTCTCTAGGTAATCCGGTATCCGGAGTTTGGCATTTCTAAACTATAAAAGATAGAAACTTGTAAGTTTCCATGTTGATAGATAATGCTATAAACTCTTTAGGAAAATTATTTTGAGCGTAATCGTACAATAACTTTTGTAGTAATTTAAAGAAATCTTTTTGCGCGTTTATTGTTACGGAACCCTCCTTAGACTTAGTCCTGACGTGCTCTTGGTTCGGTTATTTCTTTTCAGTTTTTACTACTACGTAAAAACCATGAAAGTTTAAAAAATTGGTGGTGATTTTTACGTAATAATTTTTTTTTAAATTTGTTAAATGAATACCTAAATAAGTTATTAGTAATTATCCATAAAGCGACCGTAAAACTACTTTTCCTCGGCAATCATCGTATTTCTATGGAAATGACAGACGACGTATGAAAAACGACGATTTCCCAAAGACAAAAATAACTTACTTTTTGCTGACACTGGACACATCATACCTACTTGTCAATTTTGGTATGTGGCGTTACTCATGATATGCGTTCTGAAGACGTCTCATCCTTTGTTCCACATTTAACGTGCATACTTACTGGAACTATGACTAACTCGCTTCCAATCCTAGGTCAGTCACCACTCACCAGTCACCACTCAGTACCCAGTCACCAGTCACCAGCTTCCTGTGAACATGATCTCTCATCAATGTGGATCAGGGGAGGTGAGCGATTAACTCTGATAAAAATAATTTAGTCAACTCTTTCTCTGTAAGCTGTAGAAATAAAAGGTACATAAGTGTTACTGCTATATACTGGATCTTGCTTATCAAGTTATCAACATAATATGTATTGTTACAACATACCTATTCTTACCCGCCTACGGCTAAGCCAAAAGAAATGGTAATGTGTTTGTTTCACCGTAGCGCCTAAACTTTTGATCCGACTTTAATAAAATAAGTGACAAATGTCAATAGATTAGTAATAATAAGCCTGGGATATATAATTTACGTAGTCTGGTTAAGTATAGTTTTTTATAAAAAATGATAGTTTATATAGCAATAAGGCCGTAACTCGTAAACTTAGGAAAATAGTAAACCATTTCAAATCCAATTCAGGAAAATAGTTCTTCATCTCTTCTAAAACAAGAGTCAGCATAACTAATAGCGAAATCGTAAGTGGAAATAAGTGAGCAGCGACATGTTCACCATAGAATTAAAGTTTTTAATTATTTTAATTCATTGTGTACGGGAGGAGGTCACTTGATCCTTATGGGAGATTAGGTACACTTAATTTACGACCCTGTATGGTATGGTAATATCTATTTTTACAGAGGCTATGTTGGTAGTATACGATACCAGCAAACTTTTCCAAGTGAGTAGAACTTCAAACTTCAAAAACTTTATTAGCTTAACTAAGTAGGTACAATATCAAAAACTTTGACAGAACAAACTTAGTAGCCTTGTTCAGGCGCTTGCTAAAAAATTAAATAATTACAATTAATATTCGTAATATAACAAATAACGTATAAGTAAATTAATTAATATCTTTAGTAGGTATAATATATTTTATGAACTTTTTATTAATTTTATTTATTATTTAATTTACTTTCATCTCATGAAAAATATTCTTCTAAGGTGACTAATAAATTTATATTGAAGTCTCCTCCTATTAGTATTTATTATTGTTTTTTTTTTTTTTAACTTTTGACATTTGCTTATAAAATATATTAATTAGTTTATCTGCTCTATATCTGCTATTATAATACAATTCATCAGATGTGATCATGTGGCACTTTTTAAATTATGGATAAATAATTTAAGACTTTAGTGGACTAGTAAGCAACCAACGTTTTCTTGCCCTTGGGGTATCAAGTGTCCCATAATTGTAAGGTGGTCTTTAGTTTTAGTAGGTAAATTAGTATTTTTTGTCGTTCATATTCTGTTGGTTGTCACAGATTCTTGTAGCCACATAAATTCCATTCGTATCTATTCTTATTTCTAGTGACAATTTTTTTCAAATAGGGCATACATATTATAGGAAATAAACAAAAGAAGGGATCAAGTGTCTCTTAAAGTATTCATTTTATAGAATGATCTTCTAAAATAAATACCAGTTGTTGTTTAGTACATTTTAATTTTTAAATATAACTAAGTATTGCGCCATCAATATGTAGTATTGTGAAACATAAGTACTCCTAACAGACAGAGATATCGTCATAAAGCTTATTCAGAGGCACTCTGGAGATTTCCCTTATAATCAAGTATTAATTTAATGGATTAGTTATTGTATGTAATTTTCCTTAAGCCCATTAGTTTTTACCTATTTCCTTTAGATTAGGTATTCTGAAATTTGTACACTTGATTTGAAACTCGTGAATTAAATTTGGAAAATCTCCTATTAATATAATAAACTTAATAATAATATTATTATTTAAGTATAGGTCACGCTATAAGGCAAATATTAATTTACTTGATTGGTCGACAGACCTAGGCGTATTAAATAAAAAAATTATTTTCTAAGGAACACAACTAACAAATAGCCGCAATCGCATAAATTATTTGAATCATTACAGTCAATCATTAAGTAAGTAGATAGGAAAAACCAATTCTACGACTTACCGAATTTTCAAATTTCCTAATGATAACATAACTTATGTTAACTGTTAACATAAGTTATGTTATCATACTCAAAGCGTTCTCATAAATGATTTTTAAAGAAAAAATTAAACCGACTTCCAAAGTAAAAAAGCACAAAAATGTATGAAATAAATCTTATTTTCTAAATAATTCCCCTTTTAAATTCGCCTAGAATTTTAACTATTTCTCTACACAATCTTCATAATTTTGAAGTCGTTACAACAACAAAAGAATTTTCCAAATGGGTCCACAAACGGCAGAGTAATATTCAAGGATATGTATCGATGTAAAGACTATAAAAAGTACTGATACATCACATTATTATGATGTATCAGTATTTTACAACATTATGTATAGTGTGATGATGGTGGTGATGATGATGCCTACTTTAATTGACATAGTGGCTTATGCTTGCAGTTCTTTAAACAACGCCGAAATCCCTAAACATGTATCTATAAGGACTCAAGAGTTCTGTTCAGTACTTTTTATACCTTTATACCTTTGTATCCCGGATACACCTTGGTGCAAAATCTTACTTTTTGGTAGCATATGTTTGGACTACTTCAGAAAAAGGCGAAATCACTATAATATGTGTCCATTTTATATAAATTTCGAGGACTTCCTTCGATTCCTAATGGATCCCATCATCAGGTCACCTTGGGACCAAATTGGGATTATACTCTATACATCAAGAAAAGAATTTTGAAAATTGGGCCACAGAAGGTGTAATCGTTGAAAATACAAAAAAATATATATCCTTACTAATATTATAAATGTGAAAGCGTGGATGTTTGTTACGCTTTCACGCAAAAACTACTGAACGGATTTCGATGAAATTCGGTATGGTAGTAGTTTAGACTCTGGATTAAAACATAGGCTACTTTTTATCCCGAAAAAGTAGTGTTCCCGACGGATAACATACTTACGCGGGCGGAGCCGCGAGCAACAGCTAGTATTATATAATATAGGTAAAGCTGTACGTATAACCGCCTTCTTTTTTGAAGTCTGTTAAAAATACAACAATCAACCACAGAATTTGGTTCTTTTAATGGTAAGATTTTCAGGCACCACACTCAAATAGTTGCTAAGAACTGGTCTGCGGCTGCTCATTCGTTTTTAGGGTTACGTACTCAAAGCGTAAAAACGGGACCCTATTACTGAGGTCTGAGACTTCGCTGTCTTTCCGTTCGTCTGTCTGTCACCAGGTTGTAACTCCTTATTCGTGATAGCTAGACAGTTGAAATTTTTACAGATGATGTATTTCTGTTGCTGCTATAACAGCAAATACTTAAAACAGAATAAAACTTATATTTAGGGGAAATAGTTAAAACAAACTTGATTTTTCGCCATTTTGATAAATCTCACATTTTTTAGTTTTTCTTTCATTGTACAACAAAACTTAAATAATTTCGACACTATTAATGGCCGCTTGATGGTAAATTGGTAATTTGTGCTTTGTTTACGAATTGGTTGGGTTCGAATCCCGGTCAGATAAATATTTTTGTGATTCTTTTTATTTCCTTTCTATTTTTAAATATATTATCGTACCACTTAAACTCTGAGCAAAGCTCGATCTCCCACTAAAAATAATATATAGTAAACCTAAAGAAAAAAGAAATAAAAAAAATAAAAAATAAAAAATAAATATAAAAATATATTTTAACCTTAGTAAGGACCTAATACAAACAATATTTTAAAGAACACGCGTTCAAATTGGCTCGCGAACAAATAGTAGAATTATAAGCTTCTCACTAATTAATTTTTGTTTCCATATAATAAAAACAAACATTTAATGTTTCTGGAACCTACTGACGACGACACAACACTTTTCGATTTAAAAACAGCGACATTTATGTAAACGAGTCCTATATGTCCTATATGTCCTACAGTTAGTTTTTTTTGGCAGGTTCCTTGTGATCTATTGTAGGCTCACGTGTTTTCATATTATTATTTTTGACTTTTTATAATAGGTCTTTACCTATGAAATTGCCGTCCTGCAGTACTGGCCATTTCAAATCAAAATAATTTTTGTTTGGCTAAGAATTCTAATTTCAAATTAATTTTATTTTAAAAACATGGAATTCTTTTTCCAAAAGTAGTGATTTGTTTATTGATTAGTGTTACATTTTCATCACATTTCAATCTTTTTTGTCATCATGGATACGTTAAAAATTCGAGTAATTATGGAATATGAGTACCGTCGTGGCAGCAACGCGGCACAAGCGGCACGCAACATCAACGACGTTTACGGAGCTAACACTAGAAAGCAACGCACCACCTGTTATTAGTTTGCTCGCTTCCGTTCTGGAAATTTCGAACTGAAAAATGAACCTCGCGGTCGTCCGAAGACTGGTCGACAATGACGAATTAAAGGCGATTGTGGAAGCTGTTGATACGCAATGTACGGCTGAATTAGCAGCAGCTTTCGACGTTAGCGTCACAATATTGGTCCATCTGGACCAAAATTTGGTCCGTCATCCATTATTACTTATTACTCACCAGACCTTGCGCCTACAGACTACTACTTTTTCCAGAATTTGGATAACTTCTTGGCGGGAAAAAAATTCAATACCCGAGAGGCAGTACAAAATGCCTTTGAAGAATTAGTTGCCTCCCGTCCAGCTGATTTCTTTAAGAAGGGCATCAATAAACTGCCACTGCGTTGGCAAAGATGAATTGATTGCATGGGTGATTACTTCGATTAATATAAATAAAAAATACATGAAAAAAATTCGTTTCAATTTTTTCATACAAAGTGGCAAAATTTCATAGGTATAAATTAAAATTAAAATCAATTTCATACCTAATATATTTTTTACTGAAACTTTTGGTTTGCCTCATAACTGAGATGTTTTATGAGGCTTATCTAATAAAAGGGAGTTAAAGTTATGGTAAAGTTAATGATAAAACATATGGTCCAATATTTTTCAAATTACAATTCAAATTTCAAAATTAGCACTAATATGCAATAAATGAAGGTTATATCAACGTTTTAAAAAGTCTTCAAGTTGGATAGTATTTGTATAGGGGATCAAACCTCTCTTATATACACAAATACGTGTCTTTAGTTTTAGCAGGTAAATTAGTACTTATTTTGACTGATATTCTGTTGGTTGTTGCAGATTCTTGAAGCTAGATAAACCCCACGTCTTTCAGTAAGTACCTTTTTTTTTTAAATAGGATCCATATGTAGAAAATAACGGGGAAAAAACCGATTTTTATGAAACTTTGATTATCAGGCAAGGTATAAAAAAGAGATTATTCTCTGAACATTGTTTTATTTCATATTACCTTCCTAATTTAATTACCACTATCACAGTGCTGATAATTGGGTAGCCCAGTGCTAATAATTGGTGATGAGGGTGCTAATAAAATATGGTGACAAGGGTAATTTAAGTTATGTGTTTTTAGTTATGCTTTTTTTATAAAATGTGGGTGAATATACTTTTATGAAATGAAAACTATTTTATGAAATAAAAATCAGTAATTTATTATTATTATTTTATATGATGGGTATTTTTTCGCGGGATATTTACGCGAAATAATACCCACAACACCTGTAAGAAAATGTGTGAGTGCACGCATGATATTTATTAAAACTTAAATTGTATGCTATGGATTTTCGTAAAGTAACGCCTGATTGGTAACTATTACAGAATTAGTAAAATAAGGGTCTGTTTCACAATCTACTGATAAGCGTCAACATGTTTGTTTTGTCATTGTCGCTCAGTGCCTCAGTAATCTCAGCGACAAAACTTTTGGATAAGCATTCGACATTTACTAGGCGATTGTGAAACTGGCCTAAGTCTGGCGACGGATCAACAGTGACCAGTCAAGCTGAAGAGGCGAGACAAAGCTGCTCATCAAATACTACTATTATAAATTTGACAGTTTGTGAGGATGGATGTTTGTAACTCTGTCACGCAGAAACTACTGAATGGATTTTGATGCAATTTGGTATTATAGTAGTTTGAGCCCTTGTTTAACATACGGGCTACTTTATATCCCGAGAAGGTACACAATTCCCGTGAGATACTGTATTCTGCTGAGCCACGAGCACGCTTGCGGCTCAGCACGACAAAAAATACGAATAAACTAGCCTTTGCAAAGGCTAGTTTATTCGTACTTTTTGTAGGAAAAGCTTTACTAGTTGGCATTACACGTGCCCTTCGCCTGAAATAATTATGATAATTGATGACCTTGTAAAATAAGAGGTTAGTGTAGCAATTTTACAAATTATTGCGAAATAGAGATAATAGTTTATAAGAGCAATAAAATTTATCGGCATTAGCGATGTATATTTAATTTTACCTAAAGCGTGTTGTTCGAGTAGGCTTTTTATACCATGCCTCTTTTATTATTCATCACAATTTTTAAATCTAACGAGTAGTAAGATTTAATGTTTATTGAACTACTTAGGTAGGTTTAGTAGAATAACTAGGTAGTAGTACTACTAGCTAAGTAGGTTCGTAAATCGTAGCCGCTTAGCTAGTACCTACCTAGTTTCACTTACCTTACCTAGTTTAGGTAGTTAAAACGCGATCCAAAATTCCAAAATCTAGGTACACACTACACAGCTTAGGTACTCAGTAGATATCTCTATTTTCTACTCAGAATTTTCTAAGCGGTAATTATTTTGATCATCGATTGTCCTATTTTAACCCCCGACGCAAAAAGAAGGGTGTTATAAGTTTGACGTGTCTGTCTGTCTGCGTGTCTGTCCGTGGCATCGTAGCTCCTAAACGGATGAACCGATCTTGATCTACTTAGTTTTTTTTTGTTTGAAAGCTGACGTGATCTTAGTTATAATTCATTACCATCAGCTCGCTCACCGCTTGACAATTCGGGGGTTGCTTACATTTTTTTAATTTTGTTTTTTAAGTTACCTAAGATGGTATATCTAATTACCTTTATTGTAAATATTATGAAATCCAACTAATAATTTCATTGTTTAATTAATAAATTAAACAATGAAATTTAAATAAAGGATCACTATTGCTGAGTAACAAAATATGTAAGGAATGCATGAACAAAGATGATTAATACATCTGATGAAACACAATATTCAATTGAATTATATTAGATCATTTTCAAATACATGTGTCATATAAATACATACAGTAAAGGAAAATCTACTTTTTCCTATTTTTAGGGAAAAATATATGGTTGGTATACTGGATCCATACATAATAACGAATTTAAGTTGGGACAGTCAGGGATATCCCTATACTACATTTTGAACTAGCTGTTGCCCGCGGCTCCGCCCGCGTAAGTACAGTACTTTTTCGGGATAAAAATTAGCCTTTGTATTAATCCAGAGCCTAAACTACTACCATACCAAATTTCATCTAAATCCGTTCAGTAGTTTTTGCGTGAAAGAGTAACAAACATCCATCCATTCTCACAAACTTTCACATTTATAATATTAGTAGGATAGTCTGCGCTTCACACTCATGACTTCATATTTCTAACTTATTGCATTTATTTACATTTTCCTAATTATTGGTTATAGTCATAATGTTAACTGTTTATCAAAAATTTTGAACATATTAGGTTACACCACTTTACCTGCAGGCTGCATGCATGCAGCAAACTGCATAGGTACCAACATTTACAATCTAAGTATGATCCCCATTAATTTTGTAAAATCAAAGGAGATCATTCATAATACTAATTATAGCGGCAGTTTAATTCACAAAATATATTTCCATAGAACACTCGCTTACTAAACGCTTCGTCAGTAGTTTTCACCGAAAAAACTTGGTTCCCGAAATAGTTTTTCCGTATTTTGTATACAAATTTAATGTTATATTACGATTTATCAGAATACATAATACGCAAAAATCATAATTTAATAATATTTAAACAAGTCGGCGTCTTCCTTGTGAGTTGTGAGTCATATTACTATAAGAATCAGCCGACTTCCGCATCTACGTCATATCACTTGATTTCCCAATACGTACGTTATCTTATAACTAGCTTTTGCCCGCGGCCCCGCCCGCCTAAATACAGTATCCCACGGGAACCGTACATTTTTCCGCGATAAAAAGTAGCCTATATCCTTCCCCATGTTCTACTCTAATTTATCTTTGCCAAATTTCATGTTGATCGGTTGTTGTTTATACTGGAAAGCGTAAACAGCAAACAAACAAACACACATACCCATTTATAATATTAGTAACTAAGGATTTCAAGAATAGTAAAATAATGTAAGTAGGTAGGTCAGGTAGGTAAATCTATACATATATCTATACATACAAATAAATGAAGTTGAAGTATTTTTAATTTCAATTTAACTACTTTTCACATAATGTATACCTACGAAAATATACATATACGGTTAACGGTACTAACAATAAAATAAAATAAGAAATTTCTGTCCGTCCCGTCTATTTGTCTGTCTGTCTGTTTGTTCCGGTTAATCTCTGGATCGGTTGGACCGATTTTCACGGGACTTTCACTAGCAGATAGCTGATGTTATAACGCGTAACTTAAGATACTTTTTATCCTCATCCAACTTCGTTGGGCGTTAAATATTTTTTGATGATCAAAAAATGTTGCATACGGCATGGCATACCTACCGTTTCTCTGGTAAGTAAGGAGTAAGGATAGTATACTTTAGTATACAGAGCTAAATAAAGATACTAAATAAAGGTACTTATTGATAGCAAGCGTTCACTCACTCGCAGCACGTAGACATATTTAAGCCTGCTACACACATCACGATAAAACTTCTCAGTTCGCTTAAATTTAACGGTGTAAACTAAGGGTCAGCACCCTTTAGTAAACATAGGCCACGCAGTGAAAAGAAATCGTTAAAGACGGACTACACTGGTGAGATAATTTTGTACCTAACTGATTCCTAGTTATCTATTGTGGGTTAAGAATGCATATGTTAGCAACTTGAGGCGCCATCTAGCGGCGTCAAGTTGAAAACGAGTTGCCACTTCTACCGCGTGTTAGCAACTTGAGGCGCCGTCTAGCGGCGTCAAGTTGAAAACGAGTTGCCACTTCTAATGCGCGACGAACGCCATAAAAGTATTGGAATGGACCGGCGCGCATTATTATCACTCTGAATTTTGTAAAGAAATCATTAATTTAAATATTTAGTTGAAATTATTGAATTAGAATCATAATATTGTACAAGTGTGTGTTATACCTAATTTAGTTTAAAATAAATGATTAAAAAATAGCATAGTAGTCATAATTTTTAATACATACTTATTTATTTTTATTAAAATAATACAGATGACAATGGGGCATCGAAGACAAAATGAGGGGAAAACTAATATAAAACAAAGACTTCAAACTACCTACACTTATTTAAAGAAGCTAAAATAATAAAAAAAAACTTATAGTGATGTTGGTCCTTGGGCCACGCAGTGCCGACCACCAGTTTAACCGAACTGTGGGACTAGCACGAAAAATTTACAAGTACGTATTCATAATGTTATCGAAAGATAATTGTATGAAAATTATGACAGCGCCCATACAATTGATATTCCATAACGTTACGAATACGTACTCATCAATAATTATTCGTGCTTACCCCTCTGTTCAGTCTTATCATTACGTGTGTAGCGGGCATTACTGATTGAATAAAGTCAAAGACAAAGGCGTAATAAGTTGTTTGTATTATGTAAACGCTATCAGGACTGACGTCATTATTGTTGTAGTTATTCAACACCAACTTCCGTGGGTATTGATATCATGGTTTATTCCAAAGAAGGTTTAAACTATTCAAACTTGGGGTTGAATAATATGTCCAACCTGAGTCGTAACGTCGTTATTACAAAGGGGGGTTAAAAGTCAGGGGGTTGAACATGGAATTATAATATATCATCATGAATCATCAAAGTTGAGATCTCCACTAATGCGTCCACAATGTGAGGCTTATCCTCCATGTAGGTACTCGTAGCTCTGTACACTCTGTACCAGTCTTCAGATTAACAGGTTTTCTCACTATGTTCGTCTTCATAGATAGGGACTGATATTTTTTAATGCTTACATTTTTTAACTAGAAATAATATCATATTATTATTATTTTTAAATTTGTTTATTTTTTTTAAACCGACTTCCAAAGTAAAAATGCACAAAAAAGTATGAAATAAAAAAAAATCTAAGTAATTCCCCTTTTAAATTTGGCTAAAATTTTAACTATTTCTCTACTCAATCTTCATAATTTCGAAGGTAAGCAGTAACACTGCCCTTTTGTACAGTTCATATAATTGAGAAGTTATTGTTGTGTGTCTGTTATTTATGAGCGTGCAAATAAAGAGTTTTCTATTCTATTCTATTAAAAATAAATTAAATATTTAAGTACATTATACATACAAACGTTTTATCGTTTTATACGGAACCCTTCGTGCGCGCGTCCGACTCACACTAGGCATGTTTTTCCCTAACTACTTGCTACGGTCGCGCGTTGGCTTATGGTAACGTAAAAGTAGTATGCGCAGTATGCTTTTTCCACATACATAATATTATTAATAATGTACAGTTTTTCATTATATATATATATATATATATATATATATATATATATATATATATATATATATAGGTTATAGTTATCTATATTATATATATATATATATATATATATATATATATATATATATATATATATATATATATATATATATATATATATATATATATATATATATATATATATATAATATAGATAACTATAACCTATCCACTATCCCTCTTACTAATAAAAATATTTACACAACGGATAACTTAACAACATATGCTATATTTTTCTATCATGTGTAATTTCCAACGTATCAGACAAAGACAGCAACGTTGTTTTAAGTTATACGTTGTGTAATTAGTTTTATTAGTAAGGGGTTCCTTTTTAAGATGGTTTTTGATATACAGTGACGTGATAGTCTGATAAATAATGAATCACATTTAGCAAATATATGATAATTCGCGACGTCATACTGTTACTCAGGAGTCAGGTAAAGTAAGCTGTGAGATAAATGCTGGTGAGCTCATCATCATCACTCATCAGCGGTGAATAATGGAAAATTTGTAATAGAGGTCATTTGAACAAGGAAAAATAAAAAATAATTTACTTTTATTTTCCCTCATAAATTGTAAAAATATTCACTGAATTCTATTCTGACGGGCATGACCAACCTTTTCAAGATTGGGTGCTATTTTTTATTTTATTTTAATATGTTTTTGGTGGGATTTCATTTCTTTTTGTAAGTTGTTACGACAATATTTTTCGTAAGTCGCCAGTCAATGTCAAATACGTGTGGTTCAGCTACCAAGCGTCAGAGTTTGCGTTGTTGGAAAATAATTGGCCGCGGGTTCTAATCCCGGTGAGATGTAATTATTTTTAATTTCATATATTTTTTATTTTTTTGTACTAACTCCATGCAAAGCTCGGTCTCCCAGATATATACATGTATTTGAATTAGAGATGTGTAGGTACTGTGAGTAATGTATTACGCGTAATATAGCACGACCGCGTACTGAAGCAGTACGCATTACCCGACAAAATTTAGAATGACGTATGACATTAAACATGGCATGCCCCGGCGGCCGGCATGCTCTACGATCGGCGCGGCCTGCCATGTTCTGATAGTACTCGGGTGTCCGTCGGATAATATCGGTAAGGTTCGAGTACAAGTGACGAGGAGTCTAGTCCGCCAGACGGGATACTGTCTCCGTCACACGGATTTGTTTCCTATATACATAAAATATACCTAATTACCTACATGCCTGTTGCCAAAAATGCCATGTTTCAGGCTAAAATTACCTCGCATCAGTTGAAAAATAAAGTGTACAATTACCATGTAAATAATCTAACCAAGAGCATATCAGGACATGTCTAAGGAGGGTTCCGTAACTATCACCGCGTAATAGGTTTTTTTTTAATTACATCAAAAGGTACTGTTCACAAAAAATTCCTAAAGAGTTTTTAGCATGATCTATCACCATGGAAAGTTATATCTCATAAAGTTTGGAAATGCTAGGGGGGGAGACCAACTTACAAACCACTTTGGAGGCCGATTACTCGAAAATGGTCAACTTTGTAAAAAAGTCATGTATGAAACCTTGCCTTTATTTTAAAATACCTATTCATCGATATCCTACAAGACGGGGTAGAGTAAAAATATATTTTTCATCCCCACTTCACATGTATGGAGAGCCACCCCTAAAATATAAAATTGTTATTATTTTATGATCCCAAAACCGAGATCTATACTCAATTTATATCTACACCAAATTTTATCAATTTCTATTAATAATTACAGGAGCTAGAAGCGCGGACAGACAGACAGACAGACAGACAAACGGACGGACAGAGCGAAATTATATGGGTTCCTTAAGTATTACGTACCCTAAAAAAGACGATTGAAAATTTCAATTTGCAATGGTGTCTTTAGTATTTATTTCGATATCATGTAGATTATTTGTCGTAGGTTAAGGAACGTCTCCGGTGTGTTCTACAGCAAAACCAAACAATTGTTATTTTAAAATAATGTTTATAAGTTAAATTTGTAATTTTCTAGTATCTCATAATCAGGGTTAAGTATGAAGGGAAATCAACTTTGTCAAAAATAAAGACTATAATAATAATAAAAGGCCTACCTATTACACATTTGTATTATGTAATAGCAGGCCGTTCGTATAGCGCGTCATGTCAGGTCATGTTTAGTGTTCTGCGTACTGATAGCATGCCATATGACGCGATGCGGAATGTCATGCTATATAGCATTACACTACAGGGTACTGTTTTGAGCATGTCTAATTTGAATCTTTCGGTGAAAACTTATTACAATTTTTTTTTTTTCGAATGGGTCTACGCTAATGGCCTTTTCTAAGCTTAATCGGTCTAGTGACTGCCATTTGGCTAGTCTTATATTATTATAGTCTTATTACAAAGTCTATTATCTTTTAAGTATTACAATTACAACTCACCAATAGCGTGATGCAGGGTCGAAACGCTGACATCTGTCGGTAGCATTAAGTACTGCTTGAATACACATCATAGATATTATATTTATTAGCTCTATGTTTTCCTAGATGGCGCTTTTTACCAGATTTTATGTTCTTCTAAGATAAGTGAATATTGTAAATATTTGATTTACAAAAACGAAAAAGTATGTAAATGTTTTATGGCCTAATATAATAACATGTTGTTTTTGACATTCTCATTTACTTCAATTGAATAATAATCCTTTTGATGGTAAATCATAATATTTATAAGCTTATGTTAAAAGCGCCATCTTTTGCCTAGTAACTATGTCAGTTATGTCGTCGTTATTGTCGTAGTTATCGATTGGAAACTAATTGACGTAATATTGAAATAATTATTTATCGAGTATTCTGTAGTCATTTCAGCGGAGAATTATACATTCAAATTATTAAAAGTTAAAGGCACACTATTTAAGATGAAGAACATTCAAATATGTCGATAAAGATTAAAAATACTTATTGTGTTTTTGTTATTTTATTACATTTATTGTTATTTTTTATAACATCAAATTGTTGTAGGATCCCGACAACAATTTTCAGACCTCTAGCGTCAAAATTTGCGGAAGTCTCATACAAATTACAAACCTTCATCCCCTAGTTTAAGGGGTTGTAGGATAAAAGTTCCTATTTTGACAATTATTATGTTAGTTGTGTACTAATACAAGCTTAGTAAAAAATTTCAGCTTTTACGGACATCCGGAAGTACCATATAATTTTGTTGATCATCAGTGAGTCAGTGACAAAATCAGGGGTTTTTAGATATCAGTAAAATCTAAAGTATAAGACCTATGCAATCAAAACGTTAAATCTATACTAATATTATAAAGCTGAATAGTTTGTTTGTTTGTTTGAACGCGCTAATCTCAGGAACTTCTGGTTCGAATTGAAAAATTCTTTTTGTGTTGGATAGTACATGTTAAGGACAGCGGCCTCGTAACGTAAAACATGAGTGAATTTAAATGTGAACGATAAACGTGTAATTAAAACAGTACATAAAACTATAATAGTGAATACTCAGTGACTATATTATTTATATTATTTATAGACTATAGTATTTATATGGCATCAGTGTGTAAAAATTTGTGTTGTATGGTGTCTTATCAAGTGCAGGTTATTTTGCTTATATATATTTAACTAAAGCTAATTTTAACGTAGCTTCTTTTGATTTGTGTAAATAAACATAATACCTAACGTGTAGCGTAACGATTAAGAATATATAATAAAGGGTTAAATAGTTATTAAGAAAATAATGGTAAAAATGTAGAACATTTCTTATATGGTAAGCTATAAATTGCACATATCTTTTTTATAGAATAAGGTCTCTAGTATATAAGGGTTTATGTATATGGTTTTTTCAATAAAGACTTTTTCACAACGCGTTTTGCTTCACCTGGCTCATGAAAAATAGGGAAAATTATGGAAAATAGCCGTATAGAGAGGTAAAAGTGAGATAGCGAATCGGCCCGAAAGAGGCGTACGGGCGGGGCTCTCTATACGGCATGGCCATGAGCCAGGTAAGCAAAGCGAAAAAAGTGAAAATCGTTCTCCTCAAAATAAGTGTTTTATTATCGCCCCGGCTCTGCCCAAATCGGTGTAACCTTGCTATCTTCGAGTCTAATCTGAGCCGGCGGTTGAACCCCTGTGAATTTATAGTCCTGTACAGTACATTTATCGAGGAAGGCTATGAAACATCACGCTGCGTCCAATAGAAGCGAAGAATCAGCGGAAAATGTGGAAAAAACGGGGAAAATTATTCATATTGGACAAATTATGAATTTTTTTGTGTGTTCAAGTGGATTCGAGAATGGTTTAGATTTGAAATTACACCCGGTAGGTGGCGCTGCTGTCAGTACGTCAATAAATTTAATTTTAAGGCGGTACGAAGTTCGCCGGGACAGCTAGTGTTTAATAAGTCCGCTACTGGGAACATATTCTGAAAACTTAATTTATCTGGTATAATCCAAACCCAAGATACGAGGGTTAAAAAAATCGACGAAACGCTTCGAGAAATGGTGGTCTGGTAGTAACCCTTGCGCTTCGCTTGGCTCGTCTCGTTTTATTTTTATATAGATCGTGTTTGTAAACAATCCCGATTAGATGAGTTGAGGTTTAAATTAGCTCAAGAGCCGCGGGTTGCTCATGCCTGCAATATGATGTCAATGATTGGTAATTTTGGCGTCATAATAGAAGGCTCCAGGTGAAGTCGCTTCGGGAACTACAAAATGTACTTATTTCAATATTTATTTATTTATTTATTCAATGCACAAAACACATTACAATCGGAATGAAGTAAAATGATAAATACAGTTTATGACCTAGATTGTAAGGTAACATAATATGTGCATACTATTAAAAAAAAAAAAAATACATTGCAAACTATATCATTAGCTCAGTAACTACATAGAGAAAATATAACTATAATACATAATAATTTTAAAAAGTTAATAATTTAAAAAAAAAAAAAAATTAAAAAAAGGTGAACACTAGAAATTGGTTATTTGGAACCTTCAAGGTGATATGGAGGATGTCTTTAACAATTTTTATATACGATTGAAGTTTATCAAAAATGTCTAAACTTTTATTTTGTTTTGAATAATTATTGTATTGACGAGCCATGCGTGTTAAGGGGTTGAAATAGGATATATTATTTTTGTAGACTTGCAAGGCAAATATGTTTATGTTATTTGCTCTACGAGCACTAAATTTAATATTGAAGTTAATATGCGAGAGTAAGTTAGGTGAGTCTAATAAATTATTTATAATTTTATAGAAGTAAAGAAGATCAGAGAAGATGCGCCTATTCTCAAGAGTCTGTATTTTGAGATTAACTAGCCTATCGTGATAATTTAAATTGGAACGTCCTGGGTTATAACGGTAGAAAAGAACCTTGACAAATTTCCTTTGTACACGCTCAATGTCCTCTACGTGAACTTTATAATTTGGAGACCATACGGGGCTCCCGTACTCTAAGATAGTCCTCACGAGAGTGGAGAATAGATATAGAGAACTGTTAGGTTTTTTGAAATCTTTAGTTGTCCTAAAGACAAATCCTTGAATTTGATTTGCTTTGCGTATAATGTGTTCATAATGAGCACGAAAGGAAAGTTTCTCGTCAAAAAGGACACCCAAATCTTTAACAACTTGAACGCGGGTAAGTGCTTGACCATCAATTCTATATATCCAGTTAATTTTATTACGTTTTTGAGTGAATGAGATAACAGAGCACTTCCTAACGTTCAAGTCCATACGATTTGCTTTACACCAATCTGATATTTTGTCAATGTCTCGCTGAAGGGCCAAACAATCTTCATTTTTAGATATCAAGTTGAAAATCTTAAGGTCATCTGCATACAATAGACAAATACAAGACAGTTCTAGTATTAAATCGTTGATAAAAATCACGAATAATAGAGGCCCTAGGTGGGAACCTTGGGGTACTCCCGTTGTAACATTGGCTGGTGAGGAAATGAAATCCTTCAACGCTACTAGTTGATTCCTATTCTTTAGATAAGAGCATATCCATCTATACAGGTTTCCATGAATACCATAGGACGCTAATTTACGACAAAGTAGGCGATGATTTACTATATCAAAAGCCTTCGTAAAATCAGTATATACAGTGTCTACTTGGCCACCAATAGAAGAAGCTTGGCAGAGGTAATTTTTATATTCCAATAAATTTGTGACAGTTGATCGACCTTTCATAAAACCGTGTTGCTTGTGTGAAAGAAGTGGTTTCATGTGACTGTAAAGATGACTATAGACTAAAGATTCAAATATTTTAGTGAAACAGGAAAGAATGCTTATAGGTCGATAATTTCTGCAATCTGTCTTATCACCACTTTTAAATATTGGGATAATATGTGCTGTCTTCCAACGATCAGGGAAAGCGCCATTGACTAGAGATTTGTTGTAAATGATAGTTAGAGGTATAGATAACTCCGTAACAAGCAGCTTTATAAAAAAAGGGGGTAACAAATCAGGCCCGGCACCTTTATTAGGATCTAGTTTTTTAATTTTTTATATTATATCACTTTCTTCGATTAATAAATTTGACAACGTGTTAGGTGAACAATTGCTATCAGAGCTAGTGCAAAAGTTACGATCACTTTGGAGGTCATGACTGCTGTCGAAAACTGAAACAAAGTAACGGGAAAAAAGATTACAAACCTCCTGACCGTTTGGTGACGATATACCATCAAATTTGACAGTGTTCGGTATAGAAATGTGACCTTTTCTATTGTTTACATAACGCCAAAATGATTTTATGTTAGTTTTTAGAGAACTCTCGGTCGCGGAAATATATTTGTCATAACATGTTTTAGTTAGAGCTTTACACCTATGTCTAAGCATGGAAAACACATCATAGTCGCGGGGGTTTCCAAATTTTTTGTAAAGCTTATGATATTTATTTTTTTCTTGGTTGCATTTTATTAACGCTCTACTATACCAAATAGGGTATGATGAAGTTTTATTAGATACGGTAGGAGTGTGTTTTTTTATTATTTTAAATAGTGTGTCATAAAAGGCATCTGTGCACGAGTTAATATCATTAGATCGCAAAATATGCTGCCAATTAACACGATTTAAATCAGATTTTAAGTTTACAACGTCGCATTTCTTAAAATTTAGCCGTTCAGTGAGACATTGACGAAGTTCTTTAGACATTCTAGGTAAAGATAAACTAATTAAAATTGAGGGATGGTGCTTATCCACTTGGCTTAATGCGATCTCTTCGTTAACACTTACCGTCTCCATGTTTGACAATACTAAATCAAGAAGACGATCATTGCAGTTTTTGACAATATTATACTGTTTTAAATTGCAGAAAGACAAAAATTCGCTTAGAAGGTAGAGCTTTTTATTGTGTGTATGAGGTATCGCTGTATTAAGAGTGTTATTACACCAAGCAGTGTAATAGTCGGGGGTGTTGAAATCGCCCACAAGCATGAAGTTGTCAGCGGGGCAGCAATTAATAAGCAAATTTGTGACAGTAACAGTTGACAGTGGTTATAGAAACTTTCTAGAAGATTATGGCTAAGGTCAGGTGGCAGATAACAAACGCACAGATGAAAGCGTGATTCAGTGTGCGAGTTAGACAAAAGAGTTATCCAGATATCCTCCATATCACTATCCCAAGCTGCCTGACGGATTACATGGTATTTTTTGTGGATAGCCAGTAAGACTCCTCCACCTTGGATTTTTTTCGATAGAGTATCTACACGATCGCGTCTAAAAACATTGTAGCGAGAATCAATAACTTCACTATTGAAAACACTTTTGTTAAGGTTTGTTTCCGTCAAGCAGATGACATCATAATTACTATTTAATACATTTAGATAAAATTGTGTGAGCTTACTTCTTATTCGGTTTAAATTTTGGTAATATATTTTAATCATTGCAAAACTTAAAAGAAACTATACATAGAAACCACAAAAAGTGAAGAAGCTTAAACTAGTTTATTTAACATCTCAGCATTTTTAACTAATATGACCGGACTCGTTTCATTTTTTCGAATATAGATATTGCCAAAACGGATCCATACAAATTTATAACTATTGTCCTTACAGAATTTACGGGCCATGTTATGTATTTCTTTGATTTCGGGAGACAGGTGTTCAGACAAGTAAATTTTGCAATTGGCGCCAGACAAACCGATATGAGCAGAAGACAGCCTATCGTTAGGGTGAGACTTGTTGAAACGGGTAGCTGCGGATATAAGTGTGTCACGCAGGCGTTGCGACGAGAAAGTGACCAAGATATTACGAGGTCTTTTCGAGCTGGGGTCCATCTTTGCCACGCGACGACACGCCTTAAGATCGTTTTCGGGGATAACATCATCCAAACACTGACAAAGTCCCTTAAATAGTGCTATCAAGTTCTCGGATTTACTTTCAGGGACCTCATGTATTACGAGATTTGCATCCCGCGAGATTTTTTCCATAGTCGACAGCCGTTTTATGCGACAATTTTTCTCAGCGATATCCTTTTTGATGTCGTTCTGTTGCATTGTGATAAAGTCGGTAGTAGCCGTAAAGTCCGCTTTTACCGCTTGAATAGCCTGCCCCACCTCCGCGGCTACCATGTCCTTCATATCCTTTAGTAAAACAGATCTTAAGTTGGCCATAAAAGACGAATCAAGAGAAAGTTTTTGATCCATGAGCTTCCCTATATTTTCCAAAGTGACAGGTTCGCTACCTTTTTCGACGCCTGACGGAATATTAAGAGCAACATTTGACTCAGTAGTTATTTGACTGAAAGACACATTCAAGGATTCATCGCACAAATCGTATTTGCGATTGCGACGCACAGGGGTATCGTCGTCATTATATTTTCGTCTTGTAACATTTTCGCAGAATGGACAACGCAGAGAAGCCAGTTGAGCGGCATTTAATTGCTTATTTGCCTCTATCGTAACATTGAGGCATTCGTAGCAATATTTTGAGTGACATCCATTACATTTCAAGAAGTTGCTCTTACTTAGAGAGTTTTCACAACCGTGGCAATTCATGTCTGCTGACATAATATTAGGAGATTGCAGTACGGCTAGGAACACAGTACACCGCACGAGGGACCCGGGTTCGAACCCCGCCGACTCCTCAACTTTTCGACACTTCCAAAAACAGCAAACCTGCACCGAGGCCGCCACACTCACGATCCGAAGTCCCAATCCTGAAGGGGCGAAGGCTCCAAGGAGACAGCACCCTGCGGGGGCTCCAATGTTTAGAGAGTACGCAGCACAAAAAATACACCACTCGAACACACAAAACGAAACACGTCCGTTCACCTCGGGAGTCGACGAAAAAAGAAAGTATATTTTCATATACTTATTAGCAACGAGAAGGATTTACCTATTTGTGCATATCATAAGTTACATCTAGGTTTTGGTATCGCTTAACTGGAATACTGTGTATGACTTTCTATGAATATACTTTTAATTAAATTACAAATAAAATAATTTTAATACTCGCATGTCTGCTTTTAAAAAGTTTCCCAATAATAAAGTTTATTTTTGGAAAACTTTTTAATTATTATTTTAAACAAAAAATTAAAACCGACTTCCAAAGTAAAAATGCACAAAAAAGTATGAAATAAAACTTATTTTCGAAATAATTCCCCACAAATTCGTCAAAAATTTTAACTATTTCTCTACTCAATCTTCATAATTTTGAAGTCGGTACCAGTCAATTTGAACGTGAGTTCTAAAAAATATTGTTTTATCAGGATGTTGTTCGGGCTAGTACCGACTTCAAAATTATGAAGATTGAGTAGAGAAATAGTTAAAATTTGACTGTGGAAGTCGGTTTTCATTTTTTGTTTAAAAATAATAATTTATCTCGTTTTTGTTAAATTTATTACTAGCATTATTTGCCCGCAGCTTCGCCCGTGTGAAATTAGGTTTTAAACTTTCATCACATATTTTACCCACCTAGGGGCTGAATTTTCGAAAACGCTGAAATACGTAACTCATTATTTTTTCCGTACTCAATTCATACGAAAAGACATTGGCGAATCTTGCCTGACTTTCCATCAAAACGAAACTTGGCCGCTAGTTTCGAAGTTTTATGTGGTTTATAATATAAACTTTAAATTATATTTTTAGGACTTGGGAATTAAAAAATTAGAGTCTCCGAATATCAGAGAATTCATGTGCAAAATGTGTACTTATCTGTGGTAATCGTTGTTATCATATTTGCTAGCTGATTATGTATCTTTAGCAGATAGTTTGCAGACAGCAACCGGTCGCGCAGTTGTCGCGCGATCGGTAGCTAATCGCTGGAAAAATCGTATTACGTACGACTGTTGCTCTGCTGTTGTTCGATATCTTTTAAATGTCTTTGTAGCGGTATACACAGCGCCACTAGCAGTCATGTAGCGACATGTGGAATCTAAAAGCAAGCGTAAAAGTTCTATCTAGTGGCCCATTAGATCGATTTATTTTTAATTGGAGTTTAAAGTTATTTTCTTTTTCTATAGTTCAGCAGTTTAGTACTAGTTTTATGAAAAAAAAATGTTACGTGGGGTGTGAAATAGTTCCCTCTATACTATATTTATACTATGAAAAATATTTATTGTGTTTTTGGTTTTCGTAACGTGAAAGCGACATCTATCATTTATCTGTTAGCGTATTTCGTTACCAAACAAACTAGTTATTAATTTCATTACGTAATTGACGTTACTACTAATAGATGTCGCTTTTCCGCAAACCGCCACAAGGGCAATTATTAAATATTGAACAATAGCTTAGTTTATATTTAATTAATTATCTTTTATCCCCCGAGTTTGATGTATAATATTGTGGGAATATGGTGGCAAGCCCCAAAGGGAGATCTCCGACCGAGCGAGGTGCCATGCTCGGTCAGGCCGAAGCCCTCTTGTATGAATTTCAGGTGTTGTATATATACCGTCGATCTTACAAAACTTCGATAGCGCGATTCCGGATTGTGGCGCTAATTGTTCCGCCACATCACTTCCCCCCGAAGACCTGAGGACGAAATCTTGAGTCGCCAGTGCCAGAGAGTCGGAACTGTGCCGCTGCTGCACGGACTCCAGTGAGTCGGAGTGCTGCCATGCGAGCCGATAGTACGTGCTGACCAGGAGAGATGTGCTCTGTTTGCTGACCGGTCGTTGTAGTGAGAGTGCCCGATGAAGCCGGTGAGGAGGGTTCGACCAGGCCGCGGTGCGTTGAGGCTGGTGGTCGAGGTACCCGATGATGCTGAAGCTGGCTGGCGTGGTGCGGAGGGGTGGAGGGGTGTGGGGGGGTGTGTGTGTGTGTGTGGGGGGGGGGGGTGATGATGATGATGTCCAGAAGGAGGCGTGTTCTGTCGAGGGTCACCGATGTGGGAAGAGTGGATGCCCCAAAGGGAGATCTCCCACCGAGCGAGGTGCCATGCTCGGTCAGGCCGAAGCCCTCTTGTATGAATTTCAGATGTCGTATATATAGTGCCGATCATAGAAAACTTCGATAGCGCGATTCCGGATTGTGGCGCTAATTGTTCCGCCACATCACTCCCCCCCGAAGACCTGAGGTCGAATCTTGAGTCGTCTTGCTTGAGTCGCCAGTGCCAGAGAGTCCCAGTGAGTCGGAACTGTGCTGCTACTGCACGGGCTCCAGTGAGTCGGAGTGCTGTCGTGAGGGCCGATGCTACGTACTGACCAGGAGAAATGTGCTCTGCTTGCTGACCGGTCGTTGTAGTGAGTGTGCCCGTTGAAGCCGATGAGGGTTCGGTTCGGTTTTTCTTGAGTGGGTGGCGGCTAAAACGGCGCCTGTGTCGACGAGGAAACGTTCTCGAGTGTCGCGATCGAAGACACAGAGGCGATGACTTGTGCGGGAGACACCGACGTCCGCCACGGTCGATGTCGGGGTTAGTTTCCCGAGCCTTTCTTGTTTCTTCGGCAACAAGGGGATACGCATCTTCTTGCTCTGTCACCAAAGCGATGGTGGTAATAGCACTGCCAGTTTTCGATGTCGTCTCCAGGCTTCGGACCACGCCGCGCAGATTGCGAATGTGATCGCGATCTCGAAGAGAACGAACGGCGGCGACGGTCTCGATGAAATTGTCGTCCGCGACGTAACTCGGCGACTTCTAGTGTCAGCTTCTCTACTTGTTTTGTCAGAGTTTCGATGTAGGAGTGTGCTGGCGGTATCGGAGCTGTCGTTGCACCAGTGGCTGTGACGACCGCGTCGCTAGGTCCTTCTGCGTACTCTACCATCTTGTCCGTCATCGCAGCAAGAGTATCTAGCGACGATTCTTTGTTCACCGACAGTACGACTCGGACTTGCGCGGGAAGGCGGTTCATCCACTCGATTCGGAGTCCCTCTTCTGTAATCATGCCGCTAGCTAGCTCTCTCATCTTGCGCATGAGCTGAGATGGCTTCTGATCTCCCAGTTCAAGGCCACTGACAAGTTTTTAGAAGTTTTTTTACGTCGGATCTGTCGTATGTGTCGAGGAGACGCTGCTTCACGTACTTCCCACTGGGCGGGGGGTTGTACAAGATGTCGGTTAGATGTTCCAAGTCGGCGGTCTGCACTTGTTGTAGCAGGTACCGATATTTTGAATCGTCGGACGTCTTGAGTGGGTCGACGACGGCTTCAAAATGCAGGAACCACGCACGAGGATGTTCTCTTCAAAACGGCAACATTCTTGATTGTACAGTGACTGCACTGACGTCACTGCTGACTTCAGGTGGAGCCTTGATTTCTTGTTCGTTCCTTTTTTCTTCAGACATCATTTCTTCGTTCTGAGTATTCTTCAACGTCGGAGAGGTCACCAATGTGGGAATATGGTGGCAAGCCCCAAAGGGAGATCTCCGACCGAGCGAGGTGCTATGCTCGGTCAGGCCGAAGCCCACTTGTAGTAATTTCAGGTGTTGTATACAGGGTGACCTGAAATTCGATACATTCCTTTGAAAGACAGAAAGTAGACCTCATTTACAGTAATATTTTTCATGGCATCCCCTATCCGAAAGTTGATATTTACAAAGTTATTGAAATTTCAAAAAATTTTTCTTTATTTTCGACTTTTTGACTTTGACATGACGTATTTTTAAAAATATTTGTCTTTTTAGTGATGTTTTTATGTATTTTAACCGTCAATGAGTCAAATATAAAGAATAAATAGGGACAAACTAAGCGAGAATTTTTCATTATGAGACATGAAACAGAATTTTCTTTTAAGAAAAATGTGCATTTCTCTGATTTCTTCTGCTGCATTTCTTACGCGGCTTCTGAGCTCCTCTACAGTAGTTATGGGTGTAGTATACACCAAAGCCTTCATTGACCCCAAAGATAAAAATCACACGGGGTCAAATCGGGACACCGTGCTGGCCAAGGAATTGGCCCGCCTCGACCTATCCAGCGATGTGGGTAAGTTTGGTCTAGCCACTGGCGTACGCCGAGGCGGAAGTGGGCCGGGCAACCATCATGCTGGAAAATCATATTACGACGAGTTGCTATTGGCACATCTTCCATTAAACCAGTAATCTCCTCTCTTAGGAAATGTTCGTACATTTCACCATTTAAATTTTGAGGCGAAAAATGAGGTCCAACTAAATTATTATTAATTATACCCATCCAGACATTTAGACTGAATCAGGTTTGATGGGCCCTTTCTTTTTTCATCCTGGGGTTTTCTCCTTTTGGTGCCCAGTAATGTGTGTTATGGAAATTGTTTATCCCGTCACGGTAAAATTTCGATTCATCCGTCCACAATATTCTTGAGAAGAAATTGCGATCCTCCATGTCTGCATTTATCATAAAACGGCAGAATTCCATTCTACTAACCGGGTCTCCCTCTTCCAACGCTTGGACAGGTGTGTAGTGAAATGGATGTAGACGCGCTGTGTGTACTTGTAAACCACACCTTCCATTGACTCAATCCAAGTCTTCTAGCTGCCGCTCTTGTAGAAATAGAAGGATCATTTTGAAAAAGTGTTAAAATTTCTTCTTCTTCTTCTGGAGCATACAAACGAGGTCTGCCTGAATCGCCACGTCTTCTATCAACACGGCCGCTTTCCCGAATTCGTCGAAATGTTGTTGAAAACACTCTAACGTTTGGCACTTGTCGATTCGGAAAACGTTCAACGTATGTTCTTCGTGCAGCAGCAGCATTACCATTACAAAGTCCGTAACAAAACAAAATGTCAGCGTATTCATCGTACTCAAAAGCAGCCATCGCGATACAAAAAAATCACAAGTAGAAGTAAGGGTGTAGTTTAAAGCAACAATACGTCCGTACACGGCAATAGTTGACTTAAAACTAATATTAGCTACTAAATTTGCTCTCTAAGCCAGTCGGTAACTCATTGACAAAGGGCCGCGACGACAGTAGCCGAAACGTCCCGAAGTTTGAACAAAGGAAACAATTGAAAAAAAAGGTCGCCTCAGGTAGAGTAATTCTTGAGATAACGTTACCTGATGATTGTTTTGTCTTTGTTTATTACATGTTCATATTTTTATGTACATATTTGTACCTTTTTTGGAAGCTTATGAGGTAAGAAAGTTATTTAAGGTATTTGTACGCATTGTATCATACATTTTTTTAAGAAAATCACCTGTTTTTAAGAAAAATGTGCATTTTTCTTAAAAGAAAATTCTGTTTCATGTCTCATAATGAAAAATTCTCGCTTAGTTTGTCCCTATTTATTCCTTAAAAATAATATTTGACTCATTGACGGTTAAAATACATAAAAAAATCACTAAAAAGACAAACATTTTTAAAAATACGTCATGTCAAAGTCAAAAAGTCGAAAATAAAGAAAAATTTTTTGAAATTTCAATAACTTTGTAAATATCAACTTTCGGATAGGGGTTGCCATGAAAAATATTACTGTAAATGAGGTCTACTTTCTGTCTTTCAAAGGAATGTATCGAATTTCAGGTCACTCTGTATATACCGTCGATCTCAGAAAACTTCGATAGCGCGATTCAGGATTGTGGCACTAATTGGTCCGCCACAATATTATTGCTTTTTTTTGTTTCTATGTTCATAAAGTACAACTTACAATAAATATTTTTTGTAGCCACGTATTTTAATTACCAGGCAATAAATGTATGGGCGGCTTGCCAATCTCCTTTTATGTAAATATGTCCAAGGTATAAAAAGTTTCATACAAACTGAAATCTTCTATTTCACCCCCTTGTAGGTTGAATTCTGGGGTGTTATTTTATGCTAGTTTTCTGAGAGGTGATATTTCCCTAAATAAGAATTACCGATCTGTGGACCTAATGATATCGGTGCACAAAACTCTGATGAGTAGTCATCGTAATAATATGTTGGTGTTTCGTGTGAAGATGGTGGTGATGATGATATTGATCACTGTAATTGACGTAGTGGCATAATGTGCTTGCAGTTCTTTAAACAACTTCGAAATCTCCAAACATGTATCTATAAGGAGTTAGAAGTTTTGTTCAGTACTATTGGATCCAGTGTATATCCTTGGAGCAAAATCTTAAAAGTCTAAATCACTATTTTTCCTTGATCTCATCATCAGGTCACCACTTTGATGACAAAAGGACCAATTTGGGATTATGCCCTTAGCATGAAAAAATAATAATTTGAAAATCGTTCCACAGACGGCGGAGTAATTGTAAAACGACGTTACGTTTTACAATAACTAAAAATATTGTGAAATCCAAGATTAACCTACGTGACAGCTCTCACTTCGTCACCAGTCACTGTGTCTGTAATATATATTTACTTATTTAGTCTGACGAAGCCAAGGCCGTAAGGATATTATGCGAATGATCGAGTGCCTGTAGGTATTTATTAGGTACTCGGAATAACTTGACAAATAACACGTATTTCATATATAGAATGTTATCTCCTTATTTATTCTATGCGATATGTTATTGGCTTTAGTAATAGGTTTTTTCACTCTCTCCAAAGTACAATTCTTCGATTATTGAGCTATATCTATGTTAGTGCTCGTGCATAACGCGACATAATTGGACATGGTGCAACTCAATGTTCGTAAATCTGCAATAGTCTAAAATACAGTTAACCTTAGATTTTTTTACAGAATATGGCCAAAAACGTGTCAAGAAAAATAACCTAACCAATTACCAAGAGCATGTCAGGACATGTCTAAGGAGGGTTCCGTAACTATAACGGCTTATAAGGTTTTTTCAAATTACTTCAAAATTTATTGTCCGATTTCGTTCAAAATAATTTTCCAAAAGATTTTTAAGCATGATCTATGAGTATGGAAAATTGCAAGTTTCTAAGTCTTACAGTTTAGAAATGCCAGGAAGGGGGCCAACATAAAAACCACTTTGGAAGCCGATTACTCGTAAATGGTTGATTTTGTAAAAAAATCATGTATGAAATCTTCCCTTTATTTTAAAATACCTATTTAACGATACCCTACACGATGGGGTAGGAAGAAAAAATATTTTTCATCCCCACTTCACATGTGAAGTGGAGCAACCCCTAAAATATAAAATTATTATTATTTTATGATGCTAAAACCGAGATCTATACACAATCTATAACTATACCAAATTTCATACATTTATACATTAACGACGCGCAAGTTGCAACATTCCCACATACTTAATGATGAGCCTGTAGACACCTGTAACATCAGAGGAGTTCCACGTGCGATTCATGTCTTATCCTATACCTTTTGAGCTTCCTAATATTCACTAGAGCACATATAACGGGACTCGGGAGCGTTATTTTATGTCGGTTTTTGTGTGGCCCTTAGATCAAGAATACCGGTATTCTAGATTTAAATTGATCGTTGTGGGCATGGTACTTTTTACAATTATTGTATGAATGAATTTTTTATGCTACAATGATAAATTAACAATGTTATCTACTTGAATACATTGAATACATTAACAACGAATTAAAATTTTAAGTGTTTAACCTTTGAGAATAAGAATTCGCTTCCTAGTTCGTAAATCGTAAGTAAGAAGGTGGGTACTTAGTTGTATTATGTAGGTGCGCTGTGCGCAGTTGAATTAATTATATTATTATATTTCAAAACAGTTAATCGGTGGAATTAAACACTGAATGACGAAAAATTTAAACTCGAGATTCGCCGGGGATGTGACTGTATTTATACAAAAACAAACAATAATATCTGTTTCTATTAGATTTATGTATCTTTAATGAACAATTTTAAAATTTTATTTTAAAAAATGTGATATTCCACACTAGACAACATACCTTTCTTTTGCCCGTCTTTTTAACTTGATACTGGGAATAGTTTAAAACTGTACTGCTGAATTAAAAAAAATTAAAAGTATTGGATGTCATTTTAGTACTGACATTTATTTGACATTGAAAGTTAGCATTTTGACAAGCAATCATGGCGAGCACGTCGAGGTCTGTTGTTTTCCAAATATTTTATTTTATATTAATAATATTTTGAAACATTTTGAATGTTATTTAAGGTTTAATAAATATATTATAATGTGATTATTTTGATACTGTCAGATATGTTAATCGTTTGCAAAAAAAAATGTTATTTTCGATTATTGTTGACATCTTGAATCTTGAGTACATTCGTGTACAGTGTACAAGTTTCTCCTTTTTGGGTTTCAGAATTGAAGCTAACAAGGTGGTCTGCTATGCCCATCCCGATGCACCGCTTATCGAGGATTACAGAGCGGGTGACATGATATGCTCAGAATGCGGCCTTGTGGTTGGGGACAGGTAAAACTTAAATAATATTTGTGGGTAACATTTTAACTTCTACTGGTGCAATTTACAACTATTATCAAGTACGGAGTACCTCTTGCATCATATACCTACTGATATTTCAAACTGTTAGGCGTATTTTATATTTAGAAAGAAATTGTGCCACTAACAACTTAATCCTCATAATTTTTCAGAGTAATAGACGTTGGATCGGAGTGGCGTACATTTAGTAATGAGAAATCTGGTGTAGATCCTTCTCGTGTCGGTGGTCCAGAAAATCCTCTCTTGTCTGGTGGAGACTTAACAACTATTATTGGACCTGGAAGAGGGGATGCCTCCTTTGACAGCTTCGGTGTATCCAAGTATCAGAACAGACGGAACATTAGCAGTACGGACAGAGCACTTATCAATGCATTTAGAGAGATCAACACTATGGCTGATCGTATCAACTTACCTAAAACTATTGTTGACAGAGCCAATATACTGTTTAAGCAGGTAAGTTACTTTAATTACATAAAAAATGAAAAATTTTAGTAATCCCTAAATTATCAAGAAGTGAGCAAACTAACGGTGAAATTATAGCTAAAACACTCGATCATGCCAGCTGTTGTTCAAACAAAAAAAAAACAAGATCCAAATTGGTTCATCTATTTGGGAGCCACAGACAGACACATTATAACACCCCTGTTTTCTCGGGGGTTAAAAATAAAATGTCTTTGTGGAAATAATTTGAATATTTTGTTGCAACAGGATTTATGTTATTTAAAATACTTTTACTTTATTTCAAAAGTAAATTTAAAAATTCAACAGACAATACAGATGTTCCAGGTTCTTTTATACATATTATAATATACATATGATTTGGTTTGTGGTTAGGTTCACGATGGAAAGAATTTGAAGGGAAGAGCAAATGACGCCATTGCATCTGCGTGCTTATACATAGCTTGTCGTCAAGAGGGTGTGCCTCGTACATTCAAAGAAATATGTGCTGTCAGTAAGATCAGTAAGAAGGAAATTGGAAGATGTTTCAAGCTTATACTGAAGGCACTGGAGACATCTGTAGAATTGATCACAACAGCTGACTTTATGTCTCGATTCTGCTCAAACCTGGGTCTTCCGAATTCTGTACAAAGAGCCGCTACACAGATTGCTCGGAAAGCTGGAGAATTGGATATTGTGTCTGGAAGAAGTCCTATTTCTGTTGCAGCAGCTGCTATTTACATGGCATCTCAGGTTTGTTTTTTTTTTGTTTTTGTTTAGGTGTTTTTTGGTACTAATGTTTGGAAATTATATGATGTTACTGCTAGAATATTATTTTGTTTAACGGAGATAAAAGGCATAATGATGCTTTTTCAAGAACCCGATTATCCGGACTAAGTATTGTCAATGGGCAGTCCGAATTTACGAAAAATAACTTAACTAAGTGCATGTTAGATGTCCAAGGAGGGATCCATAACTATCAAGGCGCAATAGGTTTTTTCATATGAGTTCAAAATTGATTGTCCGATTTTGCTTGAAATACTTTTCATCCCCACTTCACATGCCACCATCAGCCACCCCTCAAATACAAAATTGTTATTTTTTGTGACGTCAAAAATCAAGTCTATATGCAATCTATAAGTATAAGTACCTATATTCATAATTATTGATGTTATCTAGAGAGGATTGATGGGCGGATAGACGGACGGACAGAGCTAAACTACAAAAATCGGTTTCTGTATTTTATTATTTTGATAATGTTGCTGGAAGGTATCTATAGAAACTGAATTTATGTTGACTAACAAAACCATATTATTTATACATTCAACTTGATGGTATAAAGTTATTTGATTGTGGTTAGTAATCTTAGTTAGTAATAGATAATCAAGTCTCTACTATAATTCTTTTAATACATTTTTGATTAGCATTTCTTGCTTGAAAACAATGTTACTATTCAAATTGCACTATCAGGGAATTTAAAGGTTGACCATTGTCATAATTTGTTTGTATTATGTTATTATTAATAACTGACATGTCGTTGATATCAAACTGACATGTCATTGACAGTTGTATTGCGAGTGCATCTCGTCATTATAATACAAATAAATTATGTGAGCACACTAAATTAGATTCCCTGATAGTACATCTTTACAATGTAGAAACTTAACATTTAATCACTTTCCATTTACAATTTGGTACATATTCTTAAACAGAATATATTTCTTATTTCAGGCATCTGAGGACAAGCGCAGTCAAAAGGAGATCGGCGATATTGCTGGCGTGGCCGACGTGACCATTCGTCAGGCGTACAAGTTGATGTATCCATTTGCTGCTAAACTGTTCCCCGAAGACTTCAAGTTTGCTACACCCATTGAGTTCTTACCACAGATGTAGATGGCTACCAAGTAGGTATGTGGAAAATGGTACCATTTAAGTATACATTACCGTGACAAAACTATACATGCTTTCAATGTGAAAATTAAATTTGGGTACTACTCAATCTTTATTTGCACTTGAATACTTTATATTAATTATGTCGCCTTTAAACGATGGTATGTAACTCTGTATACATCTACATACTAAAATACTTAATAGGTATACAATAAACTGTGTAAAAATGTGTAAAAAAACAAAAAAAAAAACAAAAAAATATATATTCAAGGAGTTTGATCAGTATTCGATTCTCCTGACCTTAAATTTTGACTAGATTATCTTATAAAATAATTAACGTCCATTTATGACCGCACGGCCGATACTATGTGGTGGTCGCGTGACCTTCAAAGTTGTCAGGTAATGTTAATCATATAATTTTTCTGTATATTACGAAAATGTTGTAGTCTAATGTTAGGTTGAATATATCAATCGGATAAAAACACACCCCCCCTTACCAATAAAAAGATTTACACAATGGATAACTTAAACAACATTGCAGTATTTGCTTGTTATGTGACTTCCAACGCATTAGACAAAGACAGCAACGTTGTTTAAATTATCCATTGTGTAAATATTTTTAGTAGTAAGTTTTTTACTATCCAATCTTGTATTAGGAGTCTTATAACAAAAAAAAAAGATATGTGTGATTGTTTGATAACTTTTATTTCATTTATATTTTCAATTTTCGAACAACTATTTACAATATGAATGAGATTAAAATACATGCTAGGTATGTGTCAAAAAAATGATTTAATTTCCGCATTTCAAATAGTTTTTGGATGTAAAAAAGACCCAGATATTGTGAACTTTAAAATGTACCTAGTCGAATTGGAAAAATCATATTCGATTATAAATTATAGGGCAGATAGCATTCATTTTGTTTAAAAACAATTTTGCTAAATCTAAGATGTTATTGAGTGTTGTATTAGTGCTTCGGATTATCCTATGGCCTACGGTATGTGCTCAATATTAAAAATATTTTATTACAAATTAAGAACTACTTTACCTACAAATTAAGAAATAATTGTTTCTGTCTATTCACAACTGATTATACTGATGCTCAGATTAATAACTATAATAGCAGGAGGAGAAGACAATAACATAATATCATTCCTTATTCTGCTTACGACACCAATGGGGAGAGGTGTCTTACAGATAGTCACATCCCAATTTTTTCTAGGTTTTTGTTGAAGCTTTCCATACACAAATGACATTCATATTGCTATCAAGTTATGTTCCAGATGTCACTTATTTACATTGCAATGATCGTAATTCGTACCTACGTCGTATTAAAAACAACTAAAAATACAACCAAAGTACCATTGAAATTATTTTAAACATTCTTAAAATGTATTAATAATAATTTAACAAATATCACTAAAAAGGGAAATATTATTATTTTTAAAAGAAAAATTAAACCGACTTACTAAGTAAAAATGCACAAAAAATAAGTATGAAATAAAACTTCTTTTCTAAATAATTCACCTTTTAAATTTGGCTGAAATTTTAACTATTTCTCTACACAATCTTCATAATTTTGAAGTCGGTACCAGCCTGAACAAAATACTGTTCACACATCACATTCAACTTGGGTGGTACACACTTCAAAATTTTGAAGATTGAGTAGAGAAATAGTTCAAATTGTCGCTTTTGGATCCTTGGTGCAGAATCTTACTTTTTGGTAGCATATGCTTGGGTTACTTCTGAAAAAGTAATAATCACTATATATGTACATATAAATTGCGAGCAGTTCTCTCGATTCCTCATGGATGCCATCATCGGGTCACCGCTTTGGTGACGAGACCAATTTCGGATTATACCCAATACATAAAAAAAGAATTTTGAAATTCGGTCCATAAACGACTGTAAAGTTCAAAGATATCCGTGTCGGTGTAAAATATTATGAGAAGTACCTATTATATCATCATTATGTCATGATTTTTTTTTTATTTATGCTTGCAGTTCATTAAGTAACGCCGATAACCCCAAACATGTATCTATCAGGAGTCAGGAGTTATGTTCAGTACTTTTGGATCCAGGGTATACCTTGGTGCAAAATCTTACTTTTTGGTAGCATATGCGTGGGTTACTTCAGAAAAAGTCGAAATCACTATATATGTACATATAAATTTTGAGAAGTTCCTTGACTCCTCATGTATCCCATTATCAGGTCACCACTTTTGTGGAAACAGGATCAACTTAGGAGTATACCCTTCGGAGTATAACCTACATCAAAAAAAATAATTGTATACATATATATACATATATGAGGCCATGAGAACCATAGTGGCCTAATTCGCTAGATAAACCTTTTGAATATCATAGAAAATAAAAACAACAGATTTTTATTAGCTGCCACTGATCAGAATAAATACATATTTATTGTTTTATTGTTTGATTGACCTATTATGTTCCAAATCTATGATTTTAATAGTCAGAAAATGGTTTATTGCCAACTTTCTCTATTTTTTTAGTAGATGGCCACTTTGGCATTAAGGTTTTATACACAAATTAGATAAAAAGAGGTTATTTAGGCTAAACTGTTTATTTAAAAATACAAAAAAACTTTAAATTAGCAATGCACTTAGTGTTAATAATAATGATTACCATTACAATGTGCGTTCTTAATCACTATCAATGTCATCTCCATCTAAATCATTTCTTACTAACACACTATCTCTGGTACTGGTATAAAAACCATGATAAACTGGTGGTATGAATGGTAAAAGAGCTAATAGGTCCTTCTTTTTGTCCGAACTAATAGGTTTACCATCTGGGTATAAAGAATCTAGCTTAATATCAGACAGATGTATAGTTTCTTTTTTTTAAATCTACATTTTCAAATAATACTTCTGCATTGTTAGAATACTTAAAGAAAATAGTAAATTGATGCATTTTGTTGAACAGAAGCCACTGTATTTGAAGCCACTGCACCTTGGATTTTTCAGCAGTTACCTTCCTGTTAGTGATGTTATTCTCCAGCTTTTTTGTAGAAAAAAAGTGATCTTTTGTCATTTTCATGATATTATATGGATTCTTATCTCTCACCGCCTTAATAACTTCAACCCAATCATCTGGGACAAATATATTTTTAAAAAACTTTTTCTTCTTTTCCACCAATCCGAAATCTTGATCACAAGCTAAGTATGAGTGCCCACTGACATAAAATTTATGATCTATGGTCTCAACCGTGTAATCTGGATAGGCAACAATATATTGGCAAAGAGCAGCCATTTTAATATTGCGATTTTGACCACCGCACTGGTCTGAATACATAATTAAGTTTTTGGTATTTACTTTTTCTTTGATGTAACGCAGCAGGCAAGAACCAATCTCCTGTGGACCTCTTGATGCTATTGTTTCATTCCACACACACATTGTTACTTCATCATTTTAGGCATTATGAATCCCTAAGCAATATGTCCAAAGCTGTCTTTTATAGTAACAAATGCCAGTTGAAACAACAGGAGTAGGTAAAGTTTTCATAAGATCAAATACTATAACCGTTAAATCAGAATCATCTTCAGCCCGTTTTTTATCTATTTTAAAATTGTTTCTTGCAGATTCAGCTTTTAAAAGATGTAGTTTCTTTTAAGCCTCAAGTTCATTCTAGGAGCTTTTTTGCTAGGAGATTCTTCAGCTTCTATCTTTATTTTAAAACTATCACATTTCTTACATGAATCAGTAATGGGTGGATGAAAAGAAAGGTTAAATTGCTCATTAAAACCTTTCCTAAATATGAAATTTGATACGGCTTGTTCTGAAGGCGGGGTTTAATTTTTGTATATAGATATCAATTTAGGCAAGCTTAAATCAGGTGCTAAATACATGCGGTTTGTGCTCTTATACAAAGTATAATGAGATTCGTATTTAGGAAATTTATTGATAAAGTCTGACTATTTTAATTTTGTGCTCTGGTGTTTTATTAGAAGGCACATGCTTCCCTCTTTGATCTGTAGGAGGAGTGGGCATTACTAATTTATTTTTCAAAACTCTTGAAAATCTGCCATCACTGACACCAAAAAGCTTTTTGAAAAATTCTTTGCATACAGTAACATACAAGCCATCATCATTAGGAACTTGATATACCCTATTAGATCGCCTGGATTCAGCAGAACCAGTGTTAACAGGCACACAACATGTCTTTTTAGGTAAAACCTTAATTAAAGAAAAAAGATAAGTTTAGTTAAGAATAAAAGATAGTTTTCCATGGCATAGAAGCTGTTGAAGAGATTAATTTGCTGACTAGGCAGAATCTTTTCGTGACACTTTTTTTGGCAATTACATTCACGAGCAGTGTCAATTTGTTTTGGTGGCACTATAACACCTTTAACATTAAAGTACTCTTCACCTCTTGAACGCTTTTCTTTTCTTATATTCTTCTTCCACTTGTTGGATTGTCTTATTCTTTTTCTAGGTTTATGTTGAACTTCAATAACTTCATTTGTAATGTTTGGCGAATGGTTTTCGTCTTCTAAAATATCAAGCAAATCCGTAGTAGAAGTTGTCGAATTGCATAAAGATGGCTGGTATTCTGAACCAGAGTCTTGAAAAGGATATTCTTCAGCATCGAAACCAAACATGTCTGAAAATATTTAAAATCTAAGAACACTGAACTGATAAAAATAACTTCATGTAGGTAGGTACTCTTGCAAATCCTCACCTTGTAGCAGGTTATCCACATTTCTTGAGTTTTCTTGTTGTTCGTCGTCCATTTTTAACCAATTACTTACAAACAATAAGTTGAATACGTATTATTCACTAAAAATCGAATTAAAAAATCATCGAGAACGAATGGGAAACTTTTAACTTTAAACGGCGGCAAAATATTATAACATTGACAGCAGCCTAACTAATGTCATTATGACAGTGAAGTTTCAGGCACTTAAAACCAAAGTGGCCTATTGTCTATAGGCCAGTATGGCACTTTATTGTTAGAATACAGATTGAAAACCATAACAATATTAATACTGCCATCTAGTAAGTTTTTATTGAATCACTTTTAGGCCAATCTGGTTCTCTAAAAATCATTAATTTTACCCATTTGGAATCACTAAGTCAGTCCTCCTTTTTTGGAAGTCGGTTAAAAAGGAAAAAGACATTGATTAGCTTTCTATTTCATTCTTATGGGTTGATTGTGCCTTTGATGTTTTGTGAGGCAGATAATTATATTCTGCTTCGATTTTAGTGATCCATCCATGTATATTCTTTTTCCAAGACACACTGTATGACAACTGGAGAGCAATTCAATTGAATTCTTTCAATTGAATGCTTGCTGAAACAATACCATTATTGGGTTATTCGTTATTATACGCAATACAAAATACCCTGACGAATTGATATACCGTTTGATATTTCCAAAAAGAACAGCGTTATTTTGTAAGTAGACACTGGAACACGTTTTGTTAAGCACAAAGTCTGTTAGACATAATATTACAATATAGTATTGTAAAATATTCTTGTAAACAAATGTTTACTAGAATATTTTTTTCCTGTACTTATATATTTTTTTCAGAAACAATTCCATCAGTTTTTATGGTACTTTAAATGTATGATATTGAAATGACTGGAATGACTGCTTAGGTAGATAAGAGTATAATATAGGTTATAATTATAATATTCGATGAAAGAGGGTTTGATAAATATGAAAAAACTATAAATGTTAGCATATATATTTGGATTAGTAGGTAGTCATTACGGCTGGGACTATATGATCCGGAATGCCGTAGAAAATTCTGAGCATTGAAAATTGAACTCTGTGTTAATAGAATAGAGTTGAAAATCAAACAAATGAGTGTCGTGTCAAATGTCAATGTCATATATGACAGCTCGACACTCGAAACTTACATTTTCAACTGTATTCACTATTGTATTAGCGCAGAGTTTTATTTTCAGTGCTCTGAATTTTCACTGGCGTTCCGGATTCTAGAGCATATTATAGTCCCGTCCCAACCTAATTTATGGAGATTTTTGTGATAGTATAATATTTTGCCGTCTTTTTTTGTCATAAAAGTACTCTGAAATTATGTATACCACAACTAAAAATATTACAACATTACCATGATGTTTAATTGTTTTAAATATTTTTAAGGAGATATAAGTACCTAATTTTTTTCTTTGTTTGTGATAAATAACGGTATTTTAAATTTAACTTGCTGTACTTTTTTGTATGTTATTGTTTACATTTTTATACTCTAAACTTTAATATTTGATTTGTAATAAGAATTTATTCCTTCTGTAAAGATTTACCTAGTAAATTAGTGTTTTCACTGATTTCGCTAAAACTGCCAACCAGAGATACATAGATTTGTGACTGTTCTAGAAGTATGTTTCTATAATCTTATGTATCCTTTACCCTAACTGTATGTTAGAAAATCTACCCTATTAATATGACCAATAGATAATTTCGTTGTAAGTATTCTTTGCTATTTAAACTTTAAAGCTTTACATTGTAAGGTTTAATATAATTTAATTGTAAGCGAATTTTTGTTTTATTGACAAGTTTATCCTGTAAGTTATCAATTACTTATAAATGCCTCCTCAATTTTTATTGATTTGATATTTTGTGATTGATAAGGCTGTAGTCCTTTGAAGTTTGCTTCGACGTCAGTTCTTCTTATGCCCGGCTTCTGAGGTTTTTTGTCGGTAGTTTATCATTCGATAGCACTTTTGATTTAATGACGCAAACGCGTTAACCAATTATAAGCGCTTTTGAAAAGATAAACTATCGACAATTAGACACGCAGATTTCTTCGCGATGTTTGCTCACCCTTTGGAGTATTTATGTGTTAAGGATTTAGGAATTCTGTAGTCTTTCATCGCCCTTAGTAAATTAAAAACAGTATGATATTTAAATAAAGGGAAAGGAGAATACTAAAACCGACGTTTGAAGTTTTCCATACTTACTGTTTATTGTGTTCAATTCGCCACTTGATTTCCACGTATTTATAGGTGTGTTGAGTTTACCTGTGTGAACTGTTTAGAAGAAACGCCGGGCCCAGTAGGTGGGTAGGTGTACCGTGTAGATTTAGGTGCAAGTGTAGGCGTAGGTGTAGGTTGTAGATGTTAGTGTTGGTTGTCGGTAGTAGGTGTAGGTGTTTTTGTTGGTATAAAATTGTAGTTGCATGTAGGCAACTAGTTAGTTATTTTTTATTGCAGTTCATAGTTAAAGCGCGTATTCCATGTCACTAAATTCAGACGACCTATTATGATTCAGTAGATTCATACGCGCCTTAGTCAGAACAGCAACGTGTCGGGTCAGCTAGTCACAAATCTCCGGTCCATCAGTCCGAGTCGTCTGCGTCAGTCGAGTCATGTGCGACGTACATCGATCAAGGTTCCCGCGCGACGTGACATATGTGACGAATGCAGACTTGTGGGAGCGCCATGTTGCATGCGATATTGCGGATAAGTTTATTTAGTTTCTTTTAATACCGTAAATGGTGTTAATAACGAGGATTTGTTTTATGTGATATCGCAGATTTTTATATAGATATTTGTTTCGATGGTAAGAATGAAGATAAGAGGATTGTCTACCCGCGAATTGAATTATGTGCTTACTAATAAAAAAAAAATACACAATGGATAAACTATAAATGTTTTGTCTTTTGTCTGTCAAGTGACTTTTTAACGTATCAGATGGGGACAAAACATCGTATAGCTTATCCATCGTGTAAATATTTTTATTAGTAAGGGGGTTAATCCAGAATACCTACACATCGCCATGTATCAGTGCTTTTAACATACACAAAACTGGCGGCTACAAAGAAGAATTACTACGATTCACAGGTCTAGTAAATATTTTAAAACTTATACTTACACGTTACAACTGATCGGACGTAAAAGTAACATGTCAAGAAATACTTTACCTACAATTGTCTTACCTTTGCTCATAGTGTTCATATCACCTCACACCTGACCCCAATTCTCGTATTTAACTCAAACTTTCATTTTATTTTTTAAATTGAAATGATTAAATATAATACTAATAGATAAAAATAATCATCGTAATATCGTAAACTAATTTTGCTAAAAAATTAAATAAACAAGCCATTTTGAGTGGTCCAAACTCCTAAGAGTTTGGACCACTCAAAATGGCTTGACGTTGGTTTGATTTAATGAGAATTCAGAATACTCACCATTTTGCAGTTTTAACATATCGGGACTGGGTTGTAACTGTATTATTGCAGGATTTAATTAGCAGAATCGGCCTGCTGATCCTAAAATAATACTGCGGATTAAGATTTAATATAAAATAAGAATGAATTTAATTCCTCAGTTAAGCAAACTTCTGATTTATCGACTGAAAAGTCCTATGATTACTACCGAACGTTGGCACCGCAACACAAAGCTTGTTGACATTTTACTACACATAATAAAGTGTATCGATGGGCGATGGGAACCGATCCATTGTGAGTTTCATCACGGCCTTTCGCCGGCTTTATTGCCCGAGAGAAGTATGTAAATTTTGTGACGACACCATACTAGGATGAAAACTACGTTAGTAATAGAAAATCACAAGGAGCCAATCAAATATGTTGGAAGTTTTGTGCTTTTCTGTGATATGCTAGCCATGCACGTAAAGATTTACCTGACAGGTTTGCCTGTAAAGGTAATCCGGAGCATGTAAGTTGCACAACTGTGCAGGTTTCCATACAGTATCAGCTCAATGTTAACTGACAGGTGTAACAGGCAAACAACTCAGGTTAGGGCTAAACCACATAGGATGGCAACCCTAGCTTAACATAACAATTAGATGCAAGTCGTAATGAGCTTACGAATAATAACTTACTAAAGATTGCTTTGTGGGAGAATAACCACATTGGCCAACTTTCAAAGAAATGAAAAATAGAGCATTGACATAATATTTATGCTGTTGAGTAAATAACATTATATATAAGTGATCGTTAAACAAGTTCATTGCATACATATTTAGGTACAATATTTACGAGGGCTGCACTAAAAGTATCGGGAATGGAATATTTCCACTGTTCCTGTCATATTAAAATCTTTTTAATTTAAAACTGCTTGGTTTTAAAAATCGAATACCGTTTATTTATTTAAAAAAAGGTGCTCGGTCTTGTCACAAGGTCTTGTCAAACTTGTTTAGTCGTTGAGAAAATGGAATTGACTCGAGAAAATTCTAGAGCGATGATTTATTATGACTTTCGAAGTGGTTAACACAAAAACAGTGTGTTGACCGGATAATTTTTGCATTTGGTGATGAAGCCCCATCCAAAACCACAATTTATCGCTGGTTTGCTGAATTTCAACGTGGGCGTGTCAAGCTCAGTGATGATCCCCGTCAAGGTCGTCCAAAAACTGCAGTCACCCAAGAAAACGTTGATGCTGTGCGTAAGCTGATTGAGAAAGATGGACATGTGACATACCGTGAAATTCAGGCAACTTTAGACATTATTCAAATATGACATTAGTCAAATACAAATAATCTTGCATGAACAATTAGGTGTAAAAAAGTTGTTTTCCCGATGGATACCGCATTTGCTCTGTGAAGAGCAAAAAGCGGCTCGCGTTACTTGGTGCGTCAGAACTCTCGAAAGATTCCACGCAGGATCCTCAAATGCTGTATACAACATCGTATCAGGTGACGAATCCTGGATATACGCGTACGAACCCGAAACAAAAAACCAGTCACGAGTTTGGGTGTTCGAAAATGAGTTAAAGCCAACAAAAATTGTTCGTTCACGGAGTGTTGCAAAAAAAATGGTGGCCACGTTTGTCTCCAAAACCGGCCATGTTGCGACTATTCCTCTTGAGGGACAAAGAACGGTTAATGCAGAATGGTATGCTAACATTTGTTTGCCACAGGTCGTTTCTGAACTCCGTAAAGAGAACTGCAACCGCCGCATCATCCTCCATCACGACAATGCGAGTTCTCACACCGCGCACAGAACAAAAGAGTTTTTAGAGCAAGAAATCATATAATTATTAGACCATCCGCCGTACAGCCCCGACCTAAGCCCTAATGATTTCTATACTTTCCCTAAAATAAAGAATAAATTGCGTGGTCAGAGATTTTCATCACCTGAAGAAGCTGTGGACGCCTACAAAACGGCCATTTTGGAGACCCCAACTTCCGAATGGAAAGGTGATGGTCAATGATTGGTTCCATCGTATGAAAAAATGTGTCAAATTTCGCGGAGAATACTTCGAAAGGCAATAAATACATTTTTAACAGTAATGTTGTGTCACTTCCTTGATTCCCGAAATTTTCAGTGCCGCCCTCTTATGTCTCACATTACTTTAAAAAAATTAGTGCTACGTCTTATATGCGTTCCTGAGTGTACCTACCCAATACCATCTATGACCTACCTGGGTATGACATTTAAACAATAAATCATATATGCGAAGCAAGGACTTTGTACTTCGTTTAACGAAAATTATACAAAAGTAGGAGTATGAGATTTGGCATAGTTAAATAATAGACTAATCATTGGTCTCGCTGGTCGCTCCACCAGACCGAGCTAACGTGCTTGTCAAATACTGCAATAACTACTCAGCCGAGGTCGGCTTACCCGAGCCATTCATATTGAAAGCTTTATGACAGGTCTACATCTCGAATATTTTATTTAATTTTAGTTAAAATGGGAAAAAAATGCCATGTTGCGTAGTGAAACTATGTAAAAATAATTGGATCAGAAATAAGAAGGACACAGGACAAGGGATTATCATCAGTGAGTGTCGTATAATTTTGAAATTTCAACATAAAATTACACGAACTCAAAACGCCATTCAGTGTTGCCGCGTATGCAAGAATCAAGTCCCAATATTTTATGACGTGAATTTATTGTCATTGTATTTTGTTATAATGTAATAAAATACAGTGACAATACATTAGATCCTATTTAATTTATCTAACCTAGTTATTACGATTGTACCCATGGAACTAAGTAACTATTCGCAAGGAGCAGAGGTCGAAAAATATTATGAAAACGTCACAGTTAGTTACGTTACAGTAGACACACGTTATTCTGTTTTGACTAATAAATAAATAAAAATGAGGGGTAATCAATTATAGTATATACCTAACATTTTTCTGAAAAAGAAACGCATAAGAATAATATCATATTGATATGTACCTACATTTGCTTTTAATTAATTTTTAATACTACTATGCTGCTACTATAATTATACATAAGAAAGTTAAAAGTACAGTGTTCCTGTGGGATACTGTATTTACGCGGACGGAGCCGCGGGCAAATACTAGTTTTTAAGTATTTCCTTAGCGACATTTATAACCAATAACTTAACTAATAGGCCACAGCATAAGATCTTTTTCCTATTAAATCGGGCAAAAATTGAGTAGCTGGCATCACAATTTTTCACGCACACTAGAATTTGTCACATGTAAGTCAATTGTCACATTACACACTATAATAATTAGTTGCCGCATTTACGAAGCTGTCTTTCTTAGGGAGTGCGTCATCTAGTCGAGCGAGCGAGACCAATCAAATATATTTGAGTTAAAGTTTATATTACGAAGGAGGCGTGAAATCAACTTATATTTTTTTATAAAAATGCTTCAAAATACATTAAATTAGTAAAACTAACGTTACTTACACTGTCTCAGATCAATAACTCACACTACCGCGTTTGTATACATGTAATAACAGGAGGTATCTAGGTGTTGTTTTCACACAATGTTGTCTATTTTTTACACGTTTGTCTGTTTTTTTTTTACATTCCATAGACAACATTTACATTTTTATTGCGTATCTAAGAGGTAGCATTTGACAAAAGAACCCTAATAAAGTTAAAACTTTAAAATTCAATAAATTGTGGTCTAAATTCGACCACTAGGCGACTACTAGTTAAAAGAGGAAAATACAAGAGTGGTATTTTTTTTTTCATATGCTTTTGTTTTCTTTTTACCTAATAAAACAAAATAATTTTATTATATAGAAAACAAAAGTTGACTACTGCCCTTGGAATTCTAAAGCACAATAACCTCGGTTTATTGGTTTAGCAACGTCAGACAATAAAATAGAGCGAACTTGACAATTTCTTCGTCTCTTACGTGATACTGTAGGTGTTTTATTCCGGGAATAACGCACACAAGTGTCCTGAATCCCGATCAATACACTGGCAATTGGTATACACAGTCATACACCATAGTTCAAAATAGGTGAACGGTCGTTCAAACAAAGTTAAAGTGACGCTTTTAAAAGCTATGTTCCTGCGAAAACTCCACGCTGAACGAAAAAATCGGCCAGTTCCGAGTCGGACAAAGGGTTTCGTACAAAATGGCAAAAGATTCACGATTATTGTCTGGAGCCCCACTTAATATTTATTTTATTCCGTTTTTAGTATCTGTTAGTAGGTGTAGCGGCAACTGAAATACACCTGTGAACATTTCAACTGTCTTCATAAGATACAGCCGGACAGACGGCGAAGTCTCAGTAATATGGCCCTGTTTAATGCTTTTACCCTTTGGGTACGGAACCCTAAAAAGCAACCATTTCTATGTTCAACATTTCCTCACTTCGATGTAATTATGAAATAATCTTCAGCTTTTGAATTGATTAGGTGAGTATAAGCTATAGTACTGTGTTATTAACTTATAGGTAAGTATATTCTTATATAGGCAGGATTTTATTGAGGCAGTTAACGTACAAATATAAAGATACTATTTACAAATACACAGTACTTACACTGCCCTTTGCCATATATCTATTAAAAAATCTTAATTGCCTAATTTACACTTTCTAATTTCAATTTCTTATCAATAAGAAAGCCATTGTCACGCAAAGGGCAGATATAATATGTCACAGTGTCATCAGTCATCACATGACTTCAGATGACTCCGATACACTCGTTTACGCTCACGACACTATGACATAATATTAGTGAATAACTGTTGACAGTTTACTAGTAAAACTTATTTATTTCAACGACGTGGAATGAAAAAGAAAATTAAACATGACATATTTAAACAATTAAAATGTTCGTAGCAGATCGCTACGAATAACTTAAGTTTTCCACAGATGTCTTACGATCGAGTTTTGACAACAAAATTATGATTTACGAGTAACTTAACGTTAATAACGCCACTAAAATTCCAATCAGTTTGAAATAAAATTCGATCAATGTAGGCGGGCTTTTCCGCTACGAGCTACGAAGTTACGAAAATCTATGCTCAGTTGCGAACCGGGCGTCGAGGAGAGAGGTCGCGTCGCTCTGCGCTCGATTTACGCGCGCATTTACGTAAAATCCAATTACGAAAGATCGGTGACCGTTTTATAATGCGATAATCGTAATCCTACTTAGTGGTATGTGGTTGGTTTTATGTTACCGTTTGGAAGAATGTGTCGGGAAGATGTGAGTTTGGAAAAATGTTGAGAGTGTTTCGGACGCTCACCGGATTGTTGTGGCTGGCTGGATGGCGCGGCACCGAAGGCTTGATAGGTAGGCTTCTGTTTTGATGTAGTTGTAAGCAATGCCAATAACAGCCTCAGTCGTCCAGTGGTTTAGAGCTTGGCTCTCTTGATTCGGAGGTCGTGGAACAACAACAAATGTTGTTTCCAAGTTTGGTTAGGACAATGCGGGCTGATCACCTGATTGTCTGACAAGAAAGATGATCCGTGCGTCGGATGGGCATGTAAAAGTTGGTCCTGTGCCTGATCTCTCGCCAGTCGTGTCGGTCCGTCCGTCCCACTGGGTTTTGAGAGTAAAGGTGAAGTTCCTAAAAAACAACTCCTGCGTAGCTGGCCTGCTTTCAATGAAGCCGCCCACCGTCACCGAAATTGGTGTGGGGAGCTATTAGGTAATGCTAGATTTATGCTAGGCAGGACAGCAAATCTTTTTCCGTTTCCGCCGAGCCTGTTTTCACAGCACAGTAAGTAGCTGCTTGCCTTGAGTCTGGCAAACGACAGTTGAACCTAAGAAATGGTGACAAATTAAAAAGAATATAAGGGTGGCAATATTCTTATTCCTATGAATGATTGAAATAACCCGATTAGACTTTAAGAGCCCTATTACAAATCTACACTCTGCGAGATTAGGTATTCGAAGCGTTCCCGACATTTCGCATTTTGTAGTAATTTTGCAGTTGTATTTATCGTTTTTATTGAAATTGGTTAATAAATTCCTGCTTTAAAAATATAAAATCTTTAATCCTTATACAGTAACAATTGTACTGGTATAAATTTTGCTTAATAATATTGTCGTATATAATAGGACTCACAGTTAACTTAAAACTATTTTCGAAGTTTTTTTGGCTTTGAATAAGATTTTTTCTATATTAAATCAAAGATATTTTAAAATTCTAAGGCCGCTACAAACTAAACAACTATATAGGAGATAACATTCTCATTTTATTATTTCATTTGCTTTGAACAGTAGTTCAATCCAGGAGATCAATAAAGTGTGTTCGCTCATTTTAGGAAATTCATTCTCTGCAATTTTGGGTTTAATTTAAAATGTAAGCAAAATTTACGAAAAGCGTGGCCGCTACGAACTAGGCCATTAGCCTATTATGCACTACTCAATATGTCAAAATTGTTAATGTATCTTTGTTTCTGAGATCAAGAACGCCATAATTGGCCATTTTACGCAAAAATCACAGTCGAGATGTAATATGCCTCTTAATGATTATTCGGTAGATTGTGCTACAGGCCCTGTCTACGTCATAATATTAAGATGCTGCCTAATTCCAGCGCAATCTATTCAATAGTTGAGCTCTGTGACTATAGAACGGTCGGAAGTCTGAACCTAACATTACTTTTACGTACATAATTATCCAGAGCTTTATGCTCAGGTACTTTTGCATTTTAAATTAGGTAGTTACATCAAAATTTATAAGTGAATTCGCTGTCTGTCTGTTTGTCCGTCTGTAACCAGGATATATCTCCATAACCGTGATAGCTCGACACAAATATAAATTATTGGTAGAGCGCCCAGCGAGACTAATGATTTGTCTATGGCTAGACAGTTGAAATTTTACATTTCATTTGGAGTCAAGTTGTAGTTTATATAAAACGAGACTTAGGCCCGTATTAATAAACCGATCTTATCGCTAAGATCATATTCAAGATAGTAATTGAGATGTTGTTTTAATTAATAGATCGTACTTAAGTACAGCTGTTTCGCTCTTCCTTTTGGGCTCACCTATTTTAGACGACTCTCTCCCGGACTTCATAAACAATAAATTACAAAAAAATTGGAATCTTTAGACCACCTCCTCCAAATTAACTATCACATGGCATTCACCTTAATCCGTTATTGGATTTTCGTACTAAAATTTACGTATATCTTGCGGTGTTGCCAACTGTGGAATTTCCTTCAACTTCTCAAACAGTTGGATGACACCCTAAGACACACGCTCTCCACGATTTTAAACATAATCTTCGATGACTGCGCATGGACTCAGGCAATGCTTCCAGTTAGGTTCAGTGGCCTGGGTGTTCGAAAACCTTCTGACATATCGCTTCCGGCCTTTATGTCCTCAGTCCACGCCAACCATAAACTTATCTCCCTAATACTAGAGCACCCATCCTACTCCAATATAGTTCCTTTTCTTGACGAGGCCAAGGATGCCTGGAGCGCAACTAGTGCTTATGGCGAATTGCCTAACAATACTTTTTCCCAAAGGCTTTGGGACGAGCCACTCTGCAGACTGGTACGGAATAATCTTCGTAATACGCCCTGTGGAGCAGGCACGCCTCTTAGCTGCGGAGATGTGGGGGTCAGGCCTTTTGGCTACAAGCATTATCGTCGCCTAATACGGGCATATTGCTAGATCGAACAGCTTTCCGAATAGCTGAAAAAAAGAAAATCCCATCGCTGTGTTTGTAGCGCAAACGTGGACAGCCTCGGACACCACGGTCTGTCCTGTCAACGAAGCGCCGGCCGCATCTCCCGACATCACTGCTTGAACGACCTCATCCGTCGGGCTCTTGTCACCGCCGGAGTGTTGCTGTGCTGTTCTGAAACCCTCTGGTTTGGCGCGCGACGATGGCAAGAGACCAGATGGGATGATCCTGGTCCCTTGGCGAGTGGGACGGGCTCTAGTATGGGATGCTACTTGCGTCGATACACTTGCTCTGTCCCATGTCCAGGGCACCTCGAGTTGTGCAGGTGCGGCTGCCAATCAGGCGGAGAACCTCATGCGGCGCCAATATGAGACCTTAGCGGGGATCTCATATTTGAACCGTTTGGGGTTGAAACCGTAGGTTACATGGGGTCCGGGTGCGCACAAAATTTTAGAAATTTCGAAAAAACTCGTTGAGGCCACCCAAGACCCCAGAGCCGGCACCTATCTGGCCCAAATAGTGAGTATCGCAATCCAGCGAGGAAACCCTCTGAGCCTTCTAGGTACTCTGCCTGGTGGGGACGACCTGGGAGGTTTCTTTTTGTTGTATCTTTTTTTATTTGTAATTTTTGTAGTTTGTATTATTAATTTTCTTTTTAGTACTTTTATAGTTTGTAAATATTTTAAATAGTTAAGAGACACTTCGTTTTATTTGTAAATTGACAGTGCAAAAATTTGACAGTAAAAAAACGACACTCGTTACTCAAGTAAGCCGTCAAACTGTTACTTGAGACGCGGTTTCGTGAGTACAGTCAAACCTTGACTTGAGTAGGTACGGCTTGGGATACAGTACAATATTATTTGTTGTACACACAATAAAGTTATGAATAAAAAGACGCTTATTGATACGTCTTGTTTTATTTTTTGCAATCGCGGTTGCAAAGATTTTGCACCATTTTCGATTTTATTTATTTATTTACTTTAAATGAATTAACTATTTGATTTATAATTTGATAAAAGTCAAAACAAAAGTGACTTGATTTGACACTTGACAGCACAACTTTTTTCGAATGTCAATGTATATTATGGATATTAATATGTTAGAAAATAATAAATATTAATATCTACGTGAAAATTAATGAAAATCGGGTTTTTCAATATAAAAAATACAGACTAAACTTTTTTTTGTATGTTATATTTTTAAACATAACATTTAAAACAATAAATATTGAAAGAATGTGAATTAATAAAGCCGTCCTTTTTATAAGTGTAAATATAGTTATCGAATGACACGCTCTTGAAATCATACTATTAATTAAAGACCACCTTGAGAAGCTAATCGTTTCTGGAGACCATCTCAGCCAAAAAAGGTCTTGAGTACGAGTTTGAGAACGGTTTATTAATACGGGCCTTAGTATCGCAGGTACACCCATAAGTGTCTTGGCAGGTTGGAGGTCAACTAGGGCAACGACTCTCGTGTCTTGGGCACATTTTCGGACAGATTTCACCCGGGAGGGCGGGCTAAGGGCTTAATTATGACGGGCTAGGTTGAAATCAGTTTATTATTTTAATAATGCTTATAATGCTTTTAGTATAAAAAAGGATAGACATGCTGCAGATTGATTAAGAGGGATTTAAACTTGCTGGAGACCGCGAATTTGTTTGCTTTAAAAGAAAATTGTGACACGGCATATTGCAGTTTTATTTACTACTTCCCTTTGTAATGAAGAGCGACATCATCTGGGAAAATTTCAACTGTCTAGCTTTCACGGTTAAGGAGATACAGCCTGGTGACAGACGAACAGGCAGACAGAGAAGTTTCATTAATAGGGTCCCGTTTTTACCCTTTGGGTACGGAACCCTAAATACAGTTTTTCATATATTTTCGGGACCTAGTAAGTAAGTACTTAAATTTTCCAATACAAATAACTCCCAGCTTACAGTCTACTGTCCAAGCTCCAACCCATATCCTCTCGCTGTTAAATTATTTCCACGCCTTTTCTTCCTATCTATTCAATGAAAACAAACAAACATACAAACAAATCTTTTCTCTTTATAATATTAATTATTGAAGTAAGATTAACATAACCTAACCTAACCAGAGGAAGCAGTTTATGACTGTGATAAATCTGTCTTCGTTTCATCAAATAAATGGGTGTGGTATTTGTTCGGACATGAAACTTGAATGTATGAAATATCCTAAAACCGTGCAATGCAAGTAGTAGGATAATGATATAAGATAATTCGGGAACTATCCTACTCCCTACTTCTATTGTAAATGTGAAAGTTTGTGAGGATGGAAGAATGGATGTATGTTTGTTACTCTTTTACGGAAAAACTTCTGAACGGATTTCAATGAAATTTGGTATGGTAGTAGTTTAATCTGTGGATACTTATTATCCTGAAAAAGTAGTGTTCCCATGGGACACTGTGTGTACATTACGCGTTATGTCTAAGGAATAAAAAAATTCATACAAACTTTTATTCCCTATTTCACCACCTTGGGGGGTTGAATTTTGAAAAATCCTTCCTTAGTGGATGCTTTCGTCAAAACTCACGTGTGCCATATTTTAAATTTTACCCCCTTGGGAGTAAAATTTGAAATATGGCACACTTTTTTGAAAGGTTATAGAGGCTGGGACTATATGATCCGGAATCCGGAAGGCCGGAGAAAATTCATAGCTAAAAATAGAACTACACAATAGAGCTGGAAATCGAACACACAAGTATCGAGTCAAATGTCAATGTTATATATTATGACAGCTCGACACTCGACACTTTGATTTTCAGCTCTATTCTATTAGCACAGAGTTCTATTTTCAATGCTCTGAATTTTTCTGAAATATAGTCCCAGCCTCAGGTCGTGTTAACAAGCGTGGGCGGATCAATACACACACACACTTTCCACTTTTCTCTAACATTTATTTATTATAAATTTTAGTCCCTATGTTCTGTATGTTCGCGATAATCTTAACAACTACAGAGTGGTTCCTTAGGAAGATTCAGGATAGATTAGTCTGGTAGCTTTTATCGAAAACGCTGCCTAACCTAACCCGTTGGATATAATTTATAACAAAAGAATGTATGGTGGGATTGTTTCTCTTTTAAAGGTCTTCAAAAAAGTTCGGGACGGCATATAATATGTCTATCTTTTAAGGATAGGTTACTATCTCGACGGATACAATATTAATCCTTATCTAGGAGATTATATTTAGGGGATAAATATTTTACTCTGCGCTATTACTATACAATAGGCATGTTACCTAATATATATCTATACGAGCGGACCCGACAGGCGTTGTCCTGCCGGGCTGATTTGTGAATCTAAATCATCCAGGGCGCCACCCAAACGCATACAATAAAACTCATTCAAATCGGTCCAGCCGTTTAGGAGGAGTTCAGTGACATACACACAAACAGTAGAATTATAAATATAAAGATTTTTCGTTGTTAGACAACATGGTTATAACCGATCTAGAACCCATTTTCGTATATCTTAAAAAATAACGAAGGATACAAACAATTTAAATTTACATTAAGAAAGAGTTGCACCGTCACGAGTTGCACCCGCCATACATTTGTCATTACAAAAAGTATGGCGGTAGCAACATATGACGTAACAAATCGTTTTGCGAGAAAGAGATGAGCAATATTTTTTATTTGCTTATAATCTTTAATCGCGTCAATCTAAATACCTATTTCTTTAAGATTTATGTAAGTATCTTTAATCGACAATTTGAAAATTTAATTCATAAAAATGTGATATTCCGCACTAGGCAACATCCATATTGCAGGTATATTTGCTATAGAAGTTTTTTGCCACGAACATTCTCCCACGCGGGCGAAGCTGCGGGCAAAAGCTAGTTAGTAACAAAATTGCAATTACACGATGTACCTATTCGGTTTTTTTTTGTAAATAAGTTGTAATGTATCGTACGGTACTTTTAAAAAATTTGAATTTGACTTGCAAAATAAAGTGATTCGGGAGTATATTTTATGTTACCATGACATGTCAAAGTGGAAAAAATATCCGGTTGACGGTAAATTTCGTCGTTCGATGTCTATGAGAATACCATTTTGCTGTTTGATAGCGATCCGGACCGTATCGAAACTGTATTATTGTTGGATTAAAAAAGTAGAATCGACCTTCAGATCTAATATATTCTAAACGTAATGTAAACAAAAATATTAAACAAAAATACGACGAAATTAATGAGTAGTAGTATTTTTTTATTGCGCGGTAAACGAGTGACATTTTATTTGGTAGCATTAATAGCGCGCTATTTTTTTGTGTTTACGCTTAGATAATGCCATCATGCCTAAGATAAATTATTATTAAGCCAAAAGTCGAAGAAACTACCACCGTTTTTAATTTACGTACAAAACGTGCGATGGAGCGAATGTAGAGTCTTTACTTTACCAGATAAAACTGTTTTACTAGTTCTTTTGATATTTTATAGCTAATAACTATATACTACTTTATGACCGCTACGTTCATTTTGATTAAATTGCTGGAGTTAAACTTTTGTGTCCAACGTTTGTGAGCGAATTGGTCGAAAAAAATATTTTTATTGGCTTGCTACACTATTTTCCTTTTCATTCAATACTTTGATGTTATATTGACTATGTGATGGTTGTGTATTTGGAGGCCTTGTTCCACTGGCCTCGGTCATTTCGGCTATTCACATAATATGTCACCGCACCCAAAACCCCTAATGTAACAAGCTTCGCATAATTTCGGTGATATGATAGTATTTTATGTGATTGTGGTCATGGTCACTATTATTTGTGAACTTGTAACGAAGATCCCTTCCTAAATTTTGTGGAGCAAAAATCAATGAACAGTGAACATTCAGGATAGGTATAATCGCAAGTTAAATACTATCACCTTACGTAAATCATATACTTAGCCTATGTTACCCGGGCCATTATTACACATTTGTTGACTCATAATTTATTGAAACCGGATCAGTAATTTAGACATTAGATGCTAAGATGGAACAAACATACATATTACACACAAACATAAATACATGATTGCATATATGAACTGTGGACTGCCAAAATCATTAGTTTCATTACCCTTTGGCTTCACCGTTGTCACCCGACAACGACTTTTTACCCTAAAACCAGATCAATTTTGATTTAATTGTTGTTATTTTATGCATATTCCCTATAGCTTTTGCCCACAGCTTCGTCCGCGTGGGAGAGTGTTCGTGGCAAAAAACTTCTATAGCAAATATACCTACTGCAGTATAGTAATAGCACAGAGTAAAACTTAAAACATAATATACTTTGTAATAAATTTCTACTAAAAAACTATCACGTAAGTATAATACATTCTTACTCTGTCATCTGTGCTCTTATTATATTGCAGTAGGTATATTTGCTAAATAAGTAGCAAATATATGCTAAAGGAGTTTTTTGCCACTAACACTCTCCCATGCGGGCGAAGCTGCAGGCAAAAGCGAACGTACAGACAGACAGACTCGGCGGAAGACTTAAATTTATGATAAATTTTAGAGAAAAGTGTGCGTATTGAGTTTCGAAAATTTTGATTTTCCCAAAATCCGCTGCTTGCTCGGGCCTGCCACGCTAGTTAACACGACCTTAGGCAGGGACTATATTGTCCGGAAGCCGGGGAAAATTCAGAGCATTGATAATAGAACTTTGCGCTAATACAATAAATTGTGTGTTCGATTTTCAGTTCTATTTTTAGCGCTCTGAATTTTTTCCGGCCTACCGGATTCCGGATCATACAGTCCCAGCCTTATCTCATTAAAGTCTTTAACAATTAGTCCAAATTATGTGCAGTAAAAGGAAAAGATCTCATGTTTTAAACACTTGAGACGATAAATTATCTTATTTTGATAAAAAAATATATAATTGTTGATAAAATGACCAATAAACATCTCCTTACGATTTAAATATATTTTTTAAAATATAAATTCATCTTTTTCTGAATTAAATATGCTGTCGTTGACTTTTTTGCAGGCTCAAACTCGAAAACTTTTCTCTAGAACTCAATATTAAATCTCTCATCGATAAGGCATTATCATACACGATTACGTTCGCCCGGTATTTTTTTTCGATTTATATTGCAAATCCGACAACCACGGAAAATACTTATTATTTTTCGGGACACTCACAAATAATGTGGCTTTCTATTGGTAAAAGAATTTAAAAAATCGGTTGAAATAAATCCAGAGATTACCCCTTACGACCTCGGTAAGTCACAAACTCACAAAAAAACAAATTTTACCTCTTTATAATATTAGTAAAGTCCAGATGTTAGCCACGACTTCGTACGCGAAAAATATATCCTGGGAGAACCGTACTTTTTGCTGCGAATAAAAGTAGCCTATGTGTTAATCCAGAGACTAAACTATTACCATATCAAATTTAATAAAAAAATCCATTTAGTTGTTACTAGCTTTTGCCCGCGGCTCCGCCCGCGTACTACAGTATTACAGTATCCCATGGGAACACTGTACTTTTTCGGGATAAAGTGTAGCCTATGTTTTAATCCAGAGCACAAACTACTACCATACCAAATTTAATCAAAATCCGTTCAGTAGTTTTTGCGTGAAAGAGTAACAAACATCCATCCATCCTCACTAACTTTCACATTTATAATATTAGTAGGATTACGTGAAAGAGTTTTAGCGTTTATAATATTAGTAGCTGTTGCCCGCGGCTCCGCCCGCGTAAATACAGTATCCCTCGGGAACACTGTATTTTTTGGGATTAAAAGTATTCTATGTTTTAATCCAGAGCTTAAACTACTACCATACCAAATTTCATCAAAATTCGTTCAGTGGTTTTTGCGTGAAAGAGTAATAAACATCCATCCATCCTCACAAACTTTCACATTTATAATATCGTAGTAGGATTATAAGTAAGGATATCTTCGTCGTCATGTTTTAATGATTTCAAAAATCTTTTGAAAAGGAAAACGTTAGTAGGTATTAGGCATATAGATTTTGACCTTAGACACGTCATTTGGGATTGTGGTCACCCATCCTAGTTGAATCCATGACCGGCGTTGCTTAAAATGAGTTAGCGTTACGACTATAACTTCTAACTTATTTCTACTGGTATTAATAAACATCAATGTATAGGTAATACCTACGTAAAGTTTCACCTAATTCAACTGATCAGTTATTCTATAGCATTTTATATGTTACATTCTTTGTTACATTCTTTAGACTGACATAACTTTTATATTTATGAACCGATTGAAATAAAACAAACATTATATTTTAAGTGGAGCAAACCTAAACGCATTAGTGAAAACCGCATTCAAATCGGTTAAGCCGTTGACTTCGTACGCGCAAAAATAAATATCGCAGGAACCGTACATTTTTCCGCAATAAATAGTAAGCTACGTGTTAATCTAGAGTCTAAACTACTACCATACGACATCTCAACAAAATCCGTCCGGTAGATTCTGAGATTATCGCGTACAAACGTACAGACAAACGGACAAAAATACAAAAATTTTTATTTTGGATTCTATGTCGTTCATAACGCGGGGGGCGTTATAGTTTTTTATACATCTTCCACGTACAGACAGCGACCAGTTACGAATTTATTATATGTATATATTGAAAAAGTAATTAATAAACATACCTACGTACAGATGTTAAAATGATCCCAGATAAGAAAAAAAATTTTCCCCACTGATCCCAGATTAAAAAAAAAAAAAAAAATTGCGTCTGGGGTAAAATTTTATTTTAAATTATTGGATGTGTAGCAAAATGTGCGAATCGGAATTATATCATAATGCTGAATTATTATCACCGCTGTCCCCTCGAACTGTTTGTAGAGAAACCACGTGCGTTTATGGCTAACTATTAATCCTCACCAGAGTGATTTTATTTTTTATGCAACTAAGTGCATACGTTAAACATTGCGCCCAAATATAGCTCTTATACCTACCGATACAAAGTACAAAGTTGTGGTATATGATATTGTATTGATGATTTTGTTAAATTTCTATAACGCTAGAGTCTTTTGTGGGGCGCACAAAAGACAGATGCGCTGGCTGCGATGTTTGTTAGGAAATCAATGAGAATCCAATTAGGTGTCGATTTCATAGATTCATGTTTTCTATTAAATATTTTTGATTGAATGGACCTATATTTTTCGGTCGGTCTAGTATAATTTCCAAAGACGCGACGCGGCGCGAGATAACTTATGTTACGCGCAGTCGACAAACAAATCTTGCATCGCGCCGTAAGATATGTTTGCTCGTCAGAAATGTAAAGCTAAGTCATGGACCAATTATAGATTATAATAGCTCCATGAACTATGTCGTCTAGTCGACAGAACCAGGGGGACAAGCCATTATTGACAAGAATGGGGAAGGCAAATTTCTTATTACACTTTCTTATTACCCCTTAAGTAAGGAAACTATAAAAGGGAAGTTTGCGTGACGGACCAAGTCGCGTATTTACTCGTACATTTTGCTTAAAAGCAAACGTCACGACTTAATTCAGTTTATGGCATCTATTAGCTAAGCTAGTGAGCTTGTTTTGAGCATTTTAAAATTTTTCGTAATATATTTCTTTAAAGTATGAAGTAGGTTATGAAAATACAACACTTTCATTTAGTTTGCCGTATGCATTGGCAATCGGAAATTGTTTCTTACTAAAGTGCGGCCGCGGAACACGTAGAATTACGTACATTGACTTATCTTTCTCTCGCGCACGAATGTATTGCTGTCGTGCTCCTATCGCGCACCTGAAACATAAATTTCAATTATTCGTGTGCGCAGCGCGAGTGAAAGAGACAAGTCATTATTTTGACAGATTTTCATAACGTTACGTTAACGCCGCTGTCAAATGTTCCTCTTAGGCCCAGTGATCTATGAAAGTTATCCTGCATATCGCACCGCTGTAATCGTTCCCTTATGTTTCCTGTATTTTACATTTCCTTAGATTACTTTGACGACAACATGGGGTGAAAAAACATAAGAGAAAGCATGCTTTGGTCATAAAAGTAATAAAAATTAAGAGAGGAAATAGTTGCCTACGGTTGTCATTACTACGTGACGCTAGGAATACATAAAATATCACTAAGGGTCAGTTCACACCGTGACGATCCGCGACGCTAGTCGTTACATTTTTCAGATAGCTGTTCAAAATTGAACTTTATCCACTACACAAGAAGATACACGTTTTATTTTATATCTGACACACTGCACAAGCGCTGTGCAGCGCGGTCCAACCTGACCATCGAACTCTTACAATGAAACGTGTATCTTCTTGTGTATTGAATAAAGTTCAATTTTGAATAGTTATCTTAAAAATGCAGAGCCATGTCGCGTATCGTTTCGTTTCGGTGTCAATTGACAGTTCGTACAGTTCGGACCGCGGAAAATAGCACACGCCGTTCCAATCCGCGCTCCGAAACGAACGTGTAAATGCGCGGGGTTGACAAGTGACAGTCCGATTTGGCATGTCGATGACAGTGGCTATTACGCGCGCTATTACGTATTTTGACGTATTAGCGCCCGTAAGGCCATAACACGTACAGTTCTGACCGCGAGAAATACCAAATAGCACACGCCGTACTAACCTGCGCTCCGAACCAAACCGATCGATCTGGGTTCGAATCTGGTTCGATCCGCAGTCCAAAACGCACAGATCCCTCCGCGATTTCGTATCACAGTCCGACCCGCGCTCGTTCGTGTGATGAGCTCTTAAGTTTCAAACTCTGTCTATTTTTATGTAAGGTTTGTAGCATGTTTTTTAATATTATCATTTATCAATCATGGGATGGATATAGCACATCTGATAAAACACTGATTGATGTATTTAAAATCTTTCTTATTATCTTAAATATATCAATATAATTGCATATGAGTTGCTTGTATACATACTATAGGAGCTACATGTATATTTATAATATACATGTAGCTCCTAGAGTTATAAATTGCAGGCTTTAACCAACATGTAATTTCCATTTGGCAGGGGAGCCAAGTATTGGCTCTGTATTCTGTAACCAGTTGATGTAACCTCATATCCATCTATCATCATACATGACACGTGTATCTTACAATATTTAACCCCAAGATAAACTATCTATATTATATTTTTCATAGCAATGAAAGAAGTAGGTCATAATATTTTTAACAATCGAGATATAAATATATAGGTCTGTGGACTGTGCTTAATCGTATGTTATGATCTTGGATAAAAACTAAACTTTTTTGATTTACTGCATTGGCTGTTTTAATTCCTCGGCCCTCGCATCTTCTCACACTGAGAGTAGACTCGTCACCCGAGGCATGGAGAATTCAATCAGAATTTATATATACTTACGTACAGAGAAACAGCTTTTACAGAACGATCAATACGATCCAAATTGAAAATTTTGACGTCTCCTTCAACGGTCCACAACTTTTCCACACAATCGTGAACACAACGTATGCTTGTAGTAGTGCAATAAAATCGAAAGCTAACTATGTCGATGTTTAGCTGTTCCTCTTTCTTTAATCCGTGCCTGAGGGCATGAGCGATAGGTATTAGGATACTCTGTTCAGATCCAATTGAATCTGAACGTAAACATCTGATCAATCTGAATTTAAATATCACTTACTAGCTTTTTCCCGCGGCTCCGCCCGCGTAAATATAGTATTCCACTACCACTCGTATATAGGAATACTGTACTTTTCTGTAATAAAAAGTAGCCTTTGTTTTAATCCTAAACTACTACCATACCAAAATTCATCGAAATCCGTTCAGTAATTTTTGCGTGAAAGAGTAACAGACATCCATCCATCCATCCATCTTCACAAACTTTCACATTTATAATAGTAGTAGGATATACCGTGCAGTAAACAAACACATTAATTTGGTCGAATTGTTTAGTTTTGATTAAACAAGAGTTGAACAGACTTTAGTCAGTGACGGTGTTTCAAGTTTTGAGAAGGAGGCGAGTAGAAGAATACGCTTGGACTGGGCTGCATGCGGGAAGCTCCGGGACATCTTTGAATCGTCGATCCCGCAATCCCTTAAGACCAGGGTCTTGAATCAATGTGTTCTACCGGTAATATACGGAGTAAAAACGTTGTCCACGTTCTCAGGCTCCGGAATCCGGAACGCCGGTGAAATTTCAGAGCAGTAAAATTAGAACTCTGGACTAATGCAATAAGAGTTGATGAAAATCGAACACATGAGTGTCGAGTCAATGTCATATATATGACAGCTCCACAGTCGACACTTCGATTTTCAGCTCTATTGTATTAGCGCTGAGTTCTATTTTCAGTGCTCTGAATTTTCCCGGGCCCGCCGCATTCCGGATCATATAGTCCCAGCCTCATCGTAGGGCACATATTCTTATTATGAGGGCTGCCCACGTTCAAGCAGTGGACGGCGATAGGCTGATGATGATGATGATACCCTATTTACAACAATATGTAGAACATGATCAATAGTTTTAATTTAGAAACACAGATGAATCATTATCATTATTCATTACTAATCATTAATGATGAAACATCCGTAACAGTAGTCCGAAACAAAACGATCTGATCCATACATTACAATCTCTGGAGAAGGCCAGATGTTCGTCGATCCGTCTTCCTTAGGCCCACTTGCACAGATCTGGATTAAAGTCAATGCTGGGTTAAAACGTCATGCCTTCTCTTTATAAATACGAAGAACGAGAGAGACAACATGATGTTTAGCCCAGGGATAACTTTAATCCAGATCTGTGAGTGTATAACCCATATCAAGCTAGACAATATGGCTTATATTCTCCGTTTCGATTCAATTCGAAAATATTCAAATTAGACAAGATTAAAAAAACCGGCCAAGCGCGAGTCTTGCACGAAGTGTTCCGCACAAAACGCCAAAAATATGTACGCTAATAAATAAGTATGGACCTTAAATATTTATTTTATTTTGATTTTAGTATTTGTTGATATAACGCGAGAGGCAACGGAAAATTTGAACAATAAAAAAAATTGAAGAAATGAAAAAGATCTGTGAAAATTTCAACTATCTATCACGGCTAAGCACCGTGAGATACCGCCTGGTGATAGACAAACAGAAAGACAGACGGCGAAGTCTCAGTAATAGGGTCCCGTGCTTACCCCTTGGGTCGGGAACCCTAAAAATGCAATGATTTTCTCATATAATTAAAACATGCATAATAATGTTAAATGCAGTTAACTGTAGTCAATAGTCACACTTGTCTTTACTCGATATGGTGGCGCACGCACTTATCCTCAGGTAATCCGTCTTCTTTAATAATAGAAGAAATCTTTACTATCTTATTATTCGATTTTGACCTGGTTTTTTTAATATTTGTATACAATACGTAGCATTAAAAACTTTTCTTTCTATAGCTCCATTAAGCTTGCTTATAAATAAAAAGTTAATAATTAAACTTAAGAAAGTTGCGGCGCGGCGGCACAAAAAGTGTCTTGTTACTAGCCGACTGCCGTTATAGTGAGTATAATTAATAAAAGTATCATTAATCTCACTAGGAAACCCAGTTAAAGTGGCAGCTACATTTAGCAGTAATGGTGGGCCGGGTCAAGAGGTTTTGCAATGAACACCATATAAGAGCAGTCGCTATATTTCCTGATAATGGAGCTATTTTGTAAGGTTCTGTACCCAAAGGGCTTAACGTGACCCTATTACTGAGAGTTCGCTGTTTGTCCGTCTGTTTGTCACCAGGCTGTATCTCCTTAATCATCCGCTATGACAACAAATAGGTACTAAAAACCAAAATGAACGTGATTGAATGACATACAACAAACGTGTTTTTTTGCCGTTTTGTACGGAACTCTTCGCGCGCGAGCCCGACTAGCACTTGGCCGGTTTATTTTAATTTGTTGATACTTGATAGTGGGATGCTATGTTCATTTAAAGAAAGAAATATTATTTGCCATTAGATCGTTCGTTGTGACTTGTGACTTCTTTGGATGTGGATAAATCATGGTGATAGTAAAAGCTTAATTTTCTATGAATAAAAACAGGTGCTCGGCGTTTGAGCGCCTCGTCTGTCTGGATTTTGGGCCCTTAGATTAACGTCCGAAACTAATAATCAATCTTGATCTCATTTTAGCTATCTGAGATCAAGATTTCAATACATTTCAACGATCCTAGGATTAATTTCACGTCAATTTACGTCAATTTTTGTTTGAGAATCTACGATTGAATCAATCTAAGATTTTAGATACGTTAATTACGTACGTAAATTTCGGGCGCTAATGGATTAGGGTTTTAGATAACTAAATATCCCTTAGTATACTCTACACCTTAATCTCCGCTGCGATTGTTGCGGTGCTCGCTTGGCACTAGTCGCGTTATCTGCTAGCAGCGTTATCGCAGCTATAGGTAGCTACGAGGTAGTTAACACCCTGTGCAGCTTCTGCGCAGTAGACCCATGCTGTATAATCCAGCACATATACAAAACGTGTATGCTATAATATAGTGCGGTAGAGACTAGAATGTTACCTTTAGTTTACTGAATGTGTTACCCTGTGCGTAACATACACTCCGTATTAATCCAGCAAAAGGCTGGTACTATAATATGATCCAAAAATCAGTTACTGATATCGAGACGATTCATTTATAATTCATTGAAAGTCTAGGATACGTGAATTGGGGTTCAGGGGTCTAAAAAGGCCACTTTAGGTTTATGATATTTTTCCATTTTTTCCATACAAAAACCGTGAAATTGTAAAATGGCTACATGATTTATCTGATTGCATCATATTAGAAAATATCAATATTGACAGTTTTCAATAGAAATGCGTAAAATGGCGCACTTAATCATAATATGAAACACCTAAATTGGCCTTTTTAGTCCCCCTTGACTCTATAGTTTAGTTTACTTACACCCTAAATATATTTTGCCGTATATACGTATTGGAATGTGTATGTATGTCTATGTTAAAACTTGCAACGATATAGCGGCCAAAAACTATATACACAAGAAGATACGCGTTTCATTGCGAGGGTTAAAATTTTGAACTGCACCGGGTGGCGCAGCGCGGCGCCGTTCTTAAAATTTTGAGGCGCCTTCGCTCTCAAAACTGCAGCGCCGTGTCATGTCTCGTTTTTTCACGATTTTAGTTCACATCCTGAGCATATTTCGGCTATACTTGGTGTTTATACGGTATGTTGTACCAGTAGAGTCTAGTGAGAGTTTAGTTTACACCATGTATAATCCGGCTATAGAGGGTGTAGTGGGTGTTCGTGCTTATCGGGGGGAGCAGCGTGCAGCGGGAAATGGGTCACGTCTTGTGCGTCGTTCCATTCACGCCTCACGGTGACATACCGCACAGTAACACGTTGCACGGTAACGTCACACGGTTACACGCTGCATGGTAACTTTACGTCGCGCCGCCGCCCGGTAATATTACACTGGCCTATAATATACACGCCGCGCCGGCGCCGCACGGTAACACGTTGCACAGTAGGTAATATTCAAGCTGCACGGTAACGTCACACGGTTACACGCTGCATGGTAACTTTACGTCGCGCCGCCGCCCGGTAATATTACACTGGCCGATAATATACACGCCGCGCCGGCGCCGCACGGTAACACGTTGCACAGTAGGTAATATTCACGCTGCACGGTAACACGCCGCGCCGCAACGGTAACCTGCCGCGCTAGTACTGCCGCTACTACGAGTAGTATAGTAATATCTTAATTAATAATATTCGCCTCTAGGGGTGACAGCTGATATCCTACTAGATATTATTTATCACGGCTTCTAAAGAAAATTATTTAAAGTCATATTTTTTTATCCTACGAGTAAATAAAGTAAAACGAAATTTTATATAAGAAAACCAGCTAAGTTTTTAAACAAGGATAATTTTCTCTGTGCAAAGTAAAACTCCGTTTCCTGAAATTGGTGTTATTATTATGATTATGATCCTGGGAGTCGTCAAGATAACGTTCAGAATAATTTTTTTTTTTGGAATAGGTAGAAAGTTTTTGTTAGGAAATAAGAATAATTTAAATATAATATTAGATCATTACATATGAGATTGGAGTTTTGTAAAGGAGGAACATAAAGTAATTTATTTTTTAAACATAATATATTTATTTAATCAAAGTATATACCATTGCTATGTATGCACTTTTGCCATCTCATAGCTAGTTCATTGATTCCTTTACTAAAAAAACTATTCGGACAGGAATCAATAAAATCTTTAAATGCGCTTTGGACTGCCCCATCGGAGTTGAATTTTTTCCCTTGCAAGAAGTTATTCAAATTTCGAAAAAAATGGTAATCTGTTGGAGCAAGGTCTCCTCTAATTTGGTAGCCGTCTGTTGTGTAGTGTGTGGTCTAGCGTTGTCCTGAAGCAGCAGTGGCCTAGAGCGAATGACCAACCTCGATTGTTTAGCAGCGAGCTTTTCCATCATGATTTGCAGTTGCTGGCAATATACATCTGCCGTAATCGTCTGGCCAGATTTAAGAAAGCTGTAGTGAACGACACCGGCACTAGTCCACCAAACGCTCACAAGTAATTTTTTTTAGTCAATTTTCGCTTGAGGCAGGCTTTGGCTGGTTCGCCAGGCTTCAGCCATTGCGATGAGCGTTTCCAATTATCGTACAGGATCCACTTTTCATCAGAGGTAATGATTCGATTTAAAATCCCTTCATTATTGTGCCGATTTAGTAATGTAATGCAGCAGTCGACGCGCGTTTGTTGGTTTGCTGCACTCGGTTCATGAGATGTCAAGCTTTTTCACCTTCAATTTGCTTCAAGTGGATTAAAACAATTTTATCACTAACACCGCAGCCTGCAGCTAACTCGGACGTGGTTTGCGATGGATCCGCTTCCACAATAGCCTTCAATTCTTCATTATCAACTTTGGTCTCCGGCCGTCCACGAGGCTTGTTCTGCAGGTCGAAATTTCCAGAACGAAAACGTTGGAACCAAAAACGCACTGTGTTTTCTTTTGCGACACCGCCGCCATACACATCATTAATCCTTCGAACCGTTTCTGCAGCACTGGTGCCACAGTGGAACTCGTACTCGAAAATAATACGATATTTCAAGTTTTCCATTTTGTAAACAGAGTGACGCAAAGAAAAAACCAAAAGAGGAAAACACAAATGAATTACCGTTTTCGAAACACAAATGCATGAGTAAATAGCGGTATAAATTTGAAATTGGAATTACTAACCAAAGATATTTGAGATCATAGTGGCCAGTACGACAAAACGCCAATTTCATATGTAAGGACCAAATATTATATAACGCTTTTGCAAAAAGAAAACCAAAACCGTACGTAAGCAAATCCTTTGTGAAGTGAAAAGTAATCAAATTCATTTTTTAAATAACTGGCACCTTTCTTTAAAAGTGATGAGAATATTCAACCCTCCTTCAGCCGAGTGAAAATAGCTAAAAGATGTAAAAATTCGCGTTTAATAGAGAACTCAAACAATACGAAGACAAACACATGTAGGGGACGTCCCCTCGTCTTGTGAATTGATTTTTCCTCCCCAAATTTTCAATGCCAGCTTCTGTGCAGTGGAGCAGACAACTTCCGCAAGGAGGACTATCAAAACGGGTCTAGCAATTTACTTGATGACACGAACAATTGACATGACAGCTTTATGAGCGTAGTCGTGGGATGTTTTGTTTTGAATTGATGTTTTGTTTTGAAAAATTGGTTTTATATTTGTCAACAACCCTTTCTAGTTTTGTAATATTGTCTAGGTGTTCTTCAGACTATGCTAATGTTACCTAATCTCAACAAAAATGTATCTTTACTTCATTAATAATACTTTTTAAATTCTAAAAAGCTATTCATAATGATTTAAATTGGAATATCGCAGATCATGGGACCCATTTTACATTCGCGAATAACACAATTTGCGCGGACTGCCGACCTACTAATTTTCGGCCCCCAATCCGGACCCCAATGAGGGAAATAGTATTTTAATGCCACTACTTAAGGGTTGATTTTCGATGCCCGTGCAATTTCGATGAAGCCCGTTAATCTATACGTAAATACCACCAGTATTATTTGATCTTTATCGGCGCGCCAATTGTTTGGACTTTCGCGTTTTTCGCGAACACAGTTGCAGAAAGCAAGGCCGAGGCTAGGTGGTCGGCGGATTGTTTGATTGGTTGCCATGGAAACGTGATCCAAAATCCAAATTAGGGTGTGATTGTGAGCGTGACAGGTGTATATTTTGGGGTTCGTGCGAGAGGGATGGACGACAAGGGTAAATAATAGAACGGGCTGTCGAAATTGTTGCTGCATGCTTGAATTGCAGGGCTCTGTCATTTATTTTGTCTTGCAAGTGTCGGTAGGCCGGTAATTGACTTATCTTAGAGAGTAATAGGTCATTTGGGACCACGTTGCGCTTTAATGAGTGAGGGATGCCCCAATATTTTGCGAGTATCCCGGATTTTCACCATTCATGTGAGCTTTGTTGTGGGAAAATTGTTTTTATTTCGTGATAAATAGTTGTTGATGTGGCTTTTCTATTTTACTGTTATGACTTTGACTCTAATGATCCTTATAGGAGTCCCAATTATGACCGGAAGTTAGATTCCTTATTTTATTAGATATATTAGATTCTGTATCGGCACCATCTATCAACAGAAAAGCCAATTACGATTAAAAATTATGGAATACACAAACGGACCTCATTGGTCAGTTAATTTAAACTTATATATTGTCAATGGTTGTTCAGAAACCTGTTAACGAACCGATACCTAGCTCTAACTGTGGGGTATAAATTATGTTGGAGAGATACTCGTAAATGAAAAGTATATAAGTCCCGATAATATTATATTGTCTTTTCACTTATTACGTGTACATACAACGTTTAGCTTAATATATACCATTTAGCTCGGAGGTTAGGACGAGACTGTTAGCTAGTGCTAACATTGGAAATTTACCCTATAGCCACACTATACACTGACGAATGTTAACTATCGACAAATTCACCTCAGAAACCGGGCATTAAAGCTTAAATTACTATGACTGTTGGCGTGCGGTGTTTTAGCAATAATTACACCGTCTTATTACAACATCTTTGCACTACTCTCCATCTGTTTTCTAAGGGTCAGTTCACACCGCGACGATACGCGACGCTGCATTTATTAAAGCGCTTCAAAATTGAACTTTATTCCTCACGCAAAAAGATACGCGTTTCATATGACATCAGTCATACACTGGACACGCAGAAACGTGAATCTTTATGAGAAATAAATAAATTTCATTTTTGAATAGCTATCTTAAAATTGCAGCGCTTAGTCGCGTATCGTCGCGTTCCGGTGTGAATTGACCCTAAGAGACATGTGACAAGTTGTTTACAAGATACTGTAACTAGGCACTGACACCCTTTTTGGCACGTGCCGAGTTCTTCATATAATTTATAAAGTGTCTCCACTCTCTATACTGTAGACTTGGGGGTTGTTTTTCAATGTTCTAATAAGTGTCAGATAGCTTTTTTGCAGTCTCTTTCACTCGATATAATGTTAGCAGCGACAAAACTTCCGAATAAGCTATCCGACACTTATTAGAAGACTAGCTGTTGCCCGCGACTCCACCCGCGTAAATATAGTATCGAGTATCTCGCGGGAATACTGCACTTTTCCGGGATAAAACGTAGCCTATGTTTTAATCCAGAGCTTACACCACCATACCGAATTTCATCAAAATCCGTTATTGTATATGTTATCTAATCCTGGACATCTTCCAAACGACAGGAGTCACGGCATAACATTGTAGTACGTAAATCATATTTTTCGTTACATAGAGTTCATTAAGATATAGTTACTTCCTGCCTTATTCAGCATTTTATGTCAGGTTTCAATTTTGAGATGAAATATTATATCATGATGTCATGTAAAAATCTACAGTAAAAAATGATACATTTTATATATATACCTAATAGCGTTATTTGCGAGCGGCTTCACCCGCGTGAAATTAGTTTTTAAACTTTTGCCCACCTAGGGGATGAATTTTAGAAAACGCTGAAATACGCAACTCATTATTTTTTCCGTACTCAATTCATACGAAATTTTATGAAAATATGTCCAAGGAATAAAAAGTTTCATACAAATTTAAATCTCCTATTTTACCCCCTTGGGGGTTGAATTTGAAAAATCCTTCCTTAATGGATGCCTATGTCATATGAGCATGTGCACCTATGTCAATTTCTAGCTTTAAGGGTTTGGGCCTGTGCGTTGATACATCAGTCATAATCTACCGCGGCGGACGGCTATGTTTACCGACTTCCAAAAGACGGCAATTATTTTTATCAAATGGCATTGTATTGACAGACAGTTTTGTAAGATGGAAAATGTCAGGAAAGCCGTAATATGTAACAATTACTGAGCCAACAAGAATCCCGCTTCGTGCGCTCACTGCGGTGTGGGTCATAAATTTTAATGAAGTCTATATAAGCCCGGCTCCGTATGAAAGCAGACAAGATTGAGCCCTTAAGACACCGCCGCGCCGTAGACGTTTTATAAATCTTATTCCTAGATATTTAGCAGCCTCCGTGGTGCAGTGGTTTAGAGCTTTCTGAACTCTCGACTTGGAGGTCGTGGGTTCGCTTCCCGCGTTGGAACAATATAAAATGTTGTTTCCAAGTTTGGGTAGGGAAATGCAGGCTGATCACCCGATTGTCTGACAAGAAAGATGATCGATGCGTTGGATGGGCATGTAAAAAAGTTGGTCTTGCGCCTGATCTCTTGCAAGTCGTGTCGGTCGTCCGTCAAACCGGGAAAGTATAGGAAGAGAGAGTATACTGGGCACACACTTGGGCACTATAAAAATAACACCTTAGTTGACACCTGGTTTCAATGAAACCGGTCTCCGTCACCGAAATCAGTGTTGGGAGCTATAAGCTATTATTATTATGTGATAAAAATAGTAAATCAACAATTTTTAGCGTTAAGATCATTCACAAAAATAATTAATGATAAAACGAACTTACCTACACGTGAAGTTCTATCATAATTATGCGAGCTGCTCAATAGTAGTAGTAGTACTGTCTCCATTTTACGGCCTTAACACGAAGAGTTTAAATCATATTTCAAATCTGCAACCAAAAAACAAGTTAAAAAACAAGTTGTAGGAAACTAGTTTTATTTCATCCCCACATTTCCCTCTCCACATCACGTCGGAGTAGGGAGAGTAGGGATGGTCGGCTCAGTGGCACTCGGACTTCATTTAGTTTAAAGTAAAAAAAAGGATACAGACTTTGAAGAGGGTGGGCAAACCTGTGGAGGGAAACTCATGTTAATCGCTTCGAATTGAGCAGCTCGCATAATTATGATAGAACTTCACGTCCAGGTAAGTTCGTTTTATCATTAATTATGCTTCGCTGCTCAATTCTCGCGATTAATATATAAATTGTAGATGTTTAAAGATTTTTTTAAGTCTGTATCCCTTAAATAAAGAATTAAAATGAGAAATCAATAATTTTATTCTTTTAATACATACAATTTTTGAATAACACGAATATGTAAGTATACAACTAATTAGTTTGTGAATTTAGTATAGATCTAGCAAAAGAGTAATTTTCTACAGGAAAAATCTCTCTACTGTAAAACCTTGCGAAAACTGAAGATGACGTGCTCCAACCGGCAGTTTTACTTATAACGTCCACGCTCACTCCCAAAGGTTTCGCTTTAGAAGTAGAGGCGTGGCGAGTGCTGTGAGAGCTGAATATGCTCACATCAGCACCACTCCTTTGGAGCACGTCTCTTATCCAACGACTTAACGTTTGACTACCGAATTTCCAGTGTGGCTTGCTGAAACTAATGAATAAGTTATCACAAGAATTTCGAATCGCATCAGTTTTTAAGTGATAGCAAGACAAGGCACGCGCCGGACAAATACAAATATTTTCATTGATATCATAATATGGTATTTTCAATATAGGTGGGTTAGCATTGGGTTTTGTGGTTTTTATTGCATCTGATATCTTAATAATAACGTGATCATTTTCAAACAACATGTTACTTAATTTTATGTTTGAAATGGTATGAATTCTATTACCAGTGATAAGAGCTAGTAAAGTTGTCACCTTTTTTGATAGCATTTCTAAATTTAAATCATCATTAGGATATAAGGTTGACAGGTAATTTAGCACAATAGAGGTATCCCATGTAAATTCATATTTTGGCTTTGGGGGTCTGGACCTAACAGTTCCTTTCATAAACCTTGAAATTCGATCGTCATTCATTATATTTGAATTAAAGATACAAGTTAAAGCAAATTTACAATAATTTAGACTGCCATGCAACCAGAATTATACAGGTTAGTTAAAAAATATAACTAACCTAAATAAATACATCGGTACCTACCGACGCGCATAATTAATAATCTATCTATATTCTGTGAGTTACAGAAGTCAAACCATTCCTTAAAGTAACAATTGTATTGCTTCCTAGTATTTTTTTTTCTAGTCCCCTATCGTGGACAGGGCTCGGTTTTTGCTTTTTTATATTTATTTTGTCTTTCTTTGTGTTTTCTTTGCCTTACATTCTACCTTCTTAACATTACATTTCCTTTACATTTCGCTAAGTGTACAATATACAATACAGCAATTTAATTCTAACAAGATGGTACAAAAAATACAATAATACTACTAATAATACAATAATGTTGCAACAGCATAAAATCCAGATAAAATGAACAATAACGGTATATTAATTACATAATACGGTTTGTACAATACATTTTTTCAATTGACAATAATTATGCAAAAACAATAAAATCCAGATAAAAAGAACAGTAAGACGATACATAATTTCATAATAAAAGCAAAAACTTAAAAACATTCAATACACAAGGGACCTACAGCTAGTATCACAATAAATTCACCTCACCACTACAATTTCTCTTATTTGTAGTAAATAATTATTACCATTAATACATTAATACAATAATTATTACCTTACAATTTTTGCGCAGTATTCCAGGAAAATTTCCCTGCGCTTTCCCCTCATGATTTAAGGCAGATTCTCACCCGTCATCGCGGTGCCCAATTTCTGCTCAATATCATATCTATTGCTTGCAAAAATCGGGCACTCGAGTAACAGGTGAGGAACCGCCTCCTCAACTCCAGGCTGACATAGGCACGATGGATCCTCCTTCAGCTTGAATCTGTTCAGTAGAAGGCGAATCCACCGTGACCAGTCAGTGCTTGTGTGGTGTGGTGTGTTATGTCTATTTTATTAACTATTTTGTATGCAGCAGCAGCGCTTGGGAAAAAGAGCTTTGTGACTCCGGCCGTCCCTCACACTTCGTATCTCCTGTCCCATTCCTCAACCGTATCCTCTCTTAAGATACGCTTAACAAATAAAACAGGACACAGATCGTAGTCAGGTTTCCTTTTCAATCCCAGCGCGGCCTCCTTGGCTAGTTCGTCAACCCTCTCATTCCCCCTCAACCCTGCGTGCGCCTTAATCCAAAACAGGGATACCTCCCGCCTCTGCGATGCAGCTTTTCGGAGGGCCGCCCTTGTTTGCACTGCCAGGGGATGAGGGGAACTAAGGGTGACTGCCTGGAGAGCCGATCTGGAATCGCTAAGGATACCGACCTTCGCCATTACACTCTTGCAGGCTATACTTACTGCTCTCTGGAGCGCTAGAAGCTCGGCTTGGTAGACGGTGCAGTACGACGGCAATGCAAGCTTGACGGCCTTTGTCTCGGCCTCAACCTTCCATATGGAGAGTGCGGCTCCGACTCGACCCTCAATCTTGCTGCCGTCCGTATAAATCCTATGGACGTGGTTGTTAACCACGTCTATATATGAATCCTCGTCCACCAACCCGAACCCCAGCTCTACCTCCTCTGCCGGATGTGGGTCCTCAATCGCTGGAGCAATTCGGTCCACCTCCTTGTCCCTCAACACTGAGTGTGGTACTCCCTTTTTGATCTCATAGAGCCTCGATGCTTCAAGTATCCTGAGATCAAGAGGGAGTATCCCAGCCAACAGCATCGCAGAGTTCAGGGAGACGGTCCGATATGCTCTGCAGATCTTGAATGTGGAAACTGGACACTACCCATTCGGTTAATGCTTGCGACAGCAGTGATATTATCTATTCAAAATAGTATTTGACGTTTACAAACATTTTTAAAGCAAAGAAAGCTGCTAATGATTCTAAACTATTAATATGATAATGTTTTTCTTCACTCGTCCAGAAACCTTTACTCCTGATACCACTAGATGTAGCGCCCCATCCTATATTGGATGCATCAGAAAATATCTGTAAATCGTAAGAAGTCTTACGAATACGACTAACAGAACAATCAATATTACTTTATTTTAAATCTTGATCAATTAGAGCTTTGTTTATTTTAATAATATTGTCATAATTATTCTGCCCCTTTAAATGTAAATATTTTTGCCTCTCAAAAAATTTTGTGTGCAACCATACATATTCTATGCCAGAACAAACAGATATTAACAAACCAATAAACTGCAAAGTCTAATAGACTACATTTTTCTTGAGATCTTCATCTGATTTATTAAAATTGTTTGTTGGGTAATCTATTTGAAAAATGAGTACCTGTAAAAGGTATTACATAACCCTCAATATATGATAATATACTAGGATATTTTGTAAGCTTGTGCCAAACCGTAGAAAAACATTTTAATCTGCCAGATATGTTTACCTAAGACTACCTGGTTTTGTAAGGGACATTGCTCCGACTGACACTCCTGGAGGAGTGCCTGTGTATGGGTTCCTGATGTGGATGCGACGTTGACTGGCCCGCAGCTCGTTGTTCAGTTGATGCTGGTTTCCGGTTCTGTACCTGGGGTTTGGACTGCGGGCGTTTCCAGTTTAAATTGCTTGAAGAAGGCTGAGGATCAATTTTACAGAATTGTATCTAGGTTGAAACGCTTTTAAGGCTAGGCTCGATTTTTGTATAGCTTTACTAGTTTTTAAGTTTTCATCCAAATCTTCACCAAATAAATAATTATCACGTTTCGCATCCTTTAATGTAACCTTAAGCTTTTCATTTAATCTAGATAAATTTTCTCCTCAATTTTGTGTCCGCACAATGAATATCACAAGATCTTAGAGGCGTTACTAACATATTTTATAATAGTTTAGTTTGTGTCACACGTATTAGAAGCTAACATCTGTATAGCGATAGTCAATGCTGACATTGCAACACCTACCCGTTATTGTCGTTCTGCAAATTGCAAATCTTTTTTATATAAGGCCTTTATTTCCGCATTTAAAATAGGTGCCTTAAATAACAAACAATTCCCAGGTATTGGATAATTCTCTTAGTTAATCTTCCTTTATTAGTCCTTGATGCAATATGTGCTGAAATCTAGCAGCTACATCTTTATGTATATACTTTCCTATAGGAGATTATTCTTTTAGAAAATCTCCTTTCAAAGCCTTAGACCAAAGGATACATTCGTCAATGCCTGCTTTGTGTTTCGTTATATTATTATCATTTTCAGTAGAAACTGGAACTGACAGTACATCCGGAACAGTAGTTAGAACAGGAGGATCTTGAATTTCATTTGATTCAGTATCAAATATTTCACAGTCAGTGAAATATTTTTATTACTTGCGAGTCCTTTTCTTGTGCTAATTATTTTTCCGAATACAGAAATAATGTGTAAAAAATGATTTCTAAAACCATTTACACTACTGAGAAAATATATCAGTATTATTTAAATTACATGAAGAAAATGGTCCCAAAAAATGTACCATTCGCATCAATGATCTGTGAAGGCAACAGTCTCTATATTATATTAATAATAACGTACTGGTCGCATCACTTATTACTGATACAATGAGATCCTCATAAAATAAATTTTAAATCTTCTTGAAAATGAAAAAAGAACCTGCAATGAAAATAAAAAGACTTACCAGGACTTGTGTCTGAATCACCGGATCTACGTCATTTTAATATTTTGTTTTTAATTTACGTATCATTTTATGTAAATATGCATCCGAATCACGATTCCTTCTCCTCTTTCCCATGTTCAAAGCTTTAATTTCGCTCGCTGCACAATCTCCCCTATTTTACGTGTTGCTGTCGCTGCACGAAAACGGATAATGAAGTCCGAGTCCCACTGAACCGACCATCCCTCCTCTCCCTACTCCGACGTGATGTGGACAGGGAAATGTGGGGATGAAATACAAATAGTTTCCTACAACTTGGTTTTTGACTTGTTTTTTGGTTGCGGATTTGAAATATGATTTAAACTCCTCGTGTTAAGGCCGTTAAATGGAGACAGTACTACAAGTTAAATATTAATCGCGAGAATTGAGCAGCGAAGCATAATTGTGTATTTTGTATTGTTGTGTTGCATTTTTAAGAAAGCTATTCAAAATTGAAGATAACCACTATCTTAAAAATGCAGCGTCATGGTCACGTGGTGTCGCGTCTCGGTGTGAACTCGGTGTGCTTACGAGTAGGCATATAAATATTCCTGCGATTTCTACTACGATAAATTTTAAAAATTAATGTTATTTTAATCAAATAGTTCGAAAGATTTATCTATAGCTCGATATCGACGGCACAACACCCAGATTAAGCCTTAAGGGTGGGCATGTTTAATTATTTCTTTAATCCCGAAGATTCAAAAGGATACGCTACAATGAACGCCAAATCCCAAAAAAGCCCGTATAGGACAAAAGCATTGTGAACAAAGTATGGTGCGTGCAAGAATTTACGTCGGCGTATTTTGTCGGCAATATTCGAGCTATAGCTAAGTTATGCGATACCGTGCATAAATTTTACAACCCTTTTTCATCGAAAGTTACCGTCTTGAGTTCGGAATGTTGTGGTTAAAATATATACTTAATTAAGTTAAGGGTTATAATTAGAATCTAGGCTCCCGGAAATACCGAGCGTGTTGACGAAAGAGCTTTTTTCCAAACTACGGCGAAGCCATAAAGAAGGCTATGATTTTGGCAGTCTATGTATGTACGTTTGTATGTAATTATATATGTTTGTTCCACCGTACTACTACTGATCCGATTTTAATTAATGCTGTGTCAATAGATTCGTATTTCGTAGTAATAGCCCGGGTGACATAGGATTTATAATAATTTAGGTAGTTTCATAAAAAAATATAGTTATTTGTTCGCTATGTCAATATTCTTGCTTAAACTATTGTATAATGTATGTATGTATGTATTTAATACTACAGGAGTGGAATAAGTAGTTTCTAACTTCTTCATTCATCAACTTTCCAATCTTAGATGTTACAGTTTACGAAGCGAGCGAGCGAAAATCCATTTTTCGTAGATTTTTTTACTCGTGTCGCAGCTCCCGCCTGTAGTTAACAACTAATAAGTAGTTGCCACTTGTAATACCTTAACCCCCTTAATAATAAAAATATTTACGCAATGGATAAGCTAAGCAATGTTTTGTCCTTGTCTGTCAAGCTACTTTTCCAACGTATACAGACAGACATATACATGGACAAAACATTGTATTGCTTATCCATTATGTGAATATTTCTATTAGTATGTGAATATTTGTGTGAATATTTCTATTAGTACGGGTTAATAATTACTCATCTCAAATCTCTGCTACATCTTATATCGTACACTTGTTAGCTAGAATACTTGCTTAGTTAAATCTGTGTAGTTAATTAGCAGTAGTCTATGTAACCCTATCCCCTGGGCATTAACATACGATTCGGCCGCTCTATACGCGCGCCGCGGATGCAGTTACGCAATCAAGCGAAACGAAATCGATACACGAATTAACCGAGCGAGCTTGCTGTTACGTCACTAGCTGTGGAGTGTAGATACAGGACATTAGTGATACGGTGCAGGACATTACTGACTATAGCGTGCTATTATAGTCAGTAAATAGCCGTAGGACATTTCTGGCTATACCCGTATGACATTCTAGTCCGGTCCGATTCAGTGTGTTTCACTAAGATTCAGTTTATACCTTGACGATACGCAACGCTACATTTTTAAGATAGCTATTCAAAATTGAACTTTATTCACTACACAAAAAGATACATGTTTCATATAACGTCAGTCATACACTGCACATGCGCTGTGCAGCGCTGTGCAACCTGACAAGTGACATTCGAACTCTTACAATGAACCGTGAATCTTCTTGTGTAATGAATAAAGTTCATTTTGAATAGCTGTCTTGAAAATGCAGCGCGATGTCGCAAATCGTTTCGTTTCGCTGTGAATAGACCCTTAATGTAAACAAAACTTATTTTCTTACATCACAAAATAAGCGTTACATACAGTATACTACGTCCAGGAGGGTAAGCACGAACAATTGATAAGTACAAGTAATTCGTGACGTCAGTTGAGCAGGAGCTGTCATAATTTTCATACAGTTCTATACCGTTCCAACTTCCAACCCTCCGAACTGAACGTGTTAATGCGCGCGACACCGACGACCGAACCGACAGGCCGATCTGGCATGTCGATGACAACGCAATTTCCACAATTGAAACCGCGCGCTATGACTAATATGTAAGACGCCGCGCGGCAGTCCTCACTCAGTTACGATACACGATGCGAACTCGTGTGCAGGGCGCTAATTTAACGCACAATATAAAAACTTACCTTCCTGACGTACCTGCGGAAAAACGGTAATTCTACCTTGGAAAAGAAATGGAGCCTACCATAAATAGTGAATAATACAGAACTGATGAGAACATCGGTAGCATCGACACAATTAAACAACAATAAAACAATGTTCCGTTCACATTACTGAGTCTGCGTGATTGAATTCATTCATTTACATACAAAACTCCAACGGAATATTAAACCCGGTAGAACAAATAAGCCGCTATGAAACGGCTTAAACGCAGCTTAATCAGCGTCTGACGTTCATTTTAATAGATATTTTAATATTTTTTTTTACAAAATACTTCGGTAACAAATATGTAGTCATATGCATCTTTTTAGGCAGACGTTAATTGGGCATTTTACAATGTATAAGATAAATCGAAAATTAGGCTTGTAGGAATTTCTGGCTATGATATTAAACGGAAGTGCTGTGTAACAAACTACAGTGTGTCTAGTGTCTATGAAAAATTATAAATACAAGCCCCTAACTAATAAAAATATTTATACAACGGATAACCAATTCAACATTGGTATCTTTGTCTGATACGTTGGAAAAGTCACTTGACAGACTAAGACAGCAACGTCGTTTAAGTTAAACAAGTTGTGTAAACATTGTTATTAGTAAGGGGGTATACATATAACTGAGTATTGTATCCTACGCTAAAAATATTAAACTGGAATTTTATAGTGCATTCGGAAAAAAAAACCATTGAAATTAACCTAAGTATTTTATTCCAGAAATCGTGGAGGAGCAGCGATGTCACGACGCGGAGTTCCGCCTGACCTGCCGCGACCTGGACACCCACATCGCGGTGCTTGAGGCCTGGTACACGTCCGCCGACGACTACCGGACCCCAAACGGGACTCGAACCCACGAGCCCATCCTCACAGAGAGGGACGCGGAACTCGACCGGGTCTATACCTACTCGAGTCCCAAACACAATGGCGTCTACGAGCCCACTAATCAGTCCTTCTTCGAGAACATTACTTGGACCTCCATGGAGTATAGTGATTGGAACGACAGTGTGGAGTTAGTGAACGCCAGTGACTGTGAGAGTTATTCTAGAAGTTACGCGAGTTTGAACGAAGGAGAGAAAAGCAGGCAGGCAGTTGTTAGAAATACGTCAATTAATTTAAGAGCACCTGTCAGCTACAGGTAAGGTTTTTTATAGTAAAAGTAAATAAATAAATAAATTTAAATATATATATTAATATTACATATTTTATTATATATATAATATATCAAATAGTCCATAAATTACGTAAGGTATATAGAGGTCGAGCCGAACCTCACCGAATCTCCTTTTGGGGAGAGGGGAAGTCACGAAGTCGCAGCAGATATTACGTAATTTGTTTTGGCGAAAATAGTCTCAAAGTTGCGAGAAAGTTAATTAAATAAAGAAAAATAAGTAATAAAACCAAATTGTGTTTTTTGAATAAATAAAGTATAAACACATTTAGCGTCAGTTCATACCGAAACGAGACGATACGCGATATGGCGCTGCATTTTTAAGATAGCGATTCAAAATTGAACTTTTTCACTACACAAATGTCAAACTAGACTGGTCTGCATAGCGCAGCGCTGCTCTTACAATGAAAGGTGTCTTTTTTTTTGTAATAAATAAAGCTCAATTTTGAATCACTATTTGCTCATCATTCAATGCATCGCTCGTTTCGGTGTGAGCTGACCCTTATATTCACTATATATTTTTTTTAAAATCTCACGTGACATTAGGTAGAGAGGGAAGGGGTCGAAGCGAATCTCTCGATAACTCACCAAGGAGGGAGGGAGGAGTAAAAAAAATTCAAAAATCACACAATTTATGGACGCCCTAATAACATCTTTCGTGTGATAAGTTATAATTTATTAATCTAATCTAAGCCGATTGGATACTCAATAGCTACTAGACACCTAGGCATTATCCCTTTTACTCAGTTTATTAACTGATGCTG